>WBNH01000865.1:0-29036 GCA_013401255.1 Urocolius indicus
TACAACAAACTCTTTTCTTTCTCTGAGGCAATCACTCCCAACATTGTTCTTAGATGTTTCATGGCTTGCAAGTGCATGGATCTAAACAATCTGCCTCTTTATCACTCTTATTCACCTTGCGCCTGATTTCTCGTGCATGTACTTCTTCTTGGGAGTGGCTTCACCAAGGAGGCCTAGTTTTTTGCTTAGTTATGCTAACTTACCTACAAGTTTTACTAGAAAAGGTAACTGTTCAATAAAATGTCTTCTGTGACACTAGCAATGCCCCCAATGGCATCTGAAACATCCATCTTCATGTGCAGACACCTCTGCTACCCAAACGTGCCCCTTGGCACGGAGACATGCTTTGGTGCCCTCTGCCTGCAGAGCCAAGTCCTTGCCTAGCCCAAGACATGCACCCATTGCTTCTGCTCCCTCCTTGACACTAACTTGCCACTGACCAACTATTTGAGTGCAGAAAGATCTGCCTTGTGCTTATCTCTGTCTTTGGTTGAAGCTGGAGAGTGGCTGATCTGGGACAAACCTACCCTTTACTTGCTTCGGTCACAAAAAAAGCCAAGCAAGAACAAACCGTAAGGATTCTCCTGCCAACAGAAGAGCGCGAGGCTTGGGTTTATACACCAGTGCACACACAACACATTTCTTGACTGCGTGCTGGGTGAGTGATTTTTCTGTGACTAAATAAAACAGACAGAAATGGCATTTCCCTGATTTTCACTACGTTGTTTTCTCACTCTCTTTGGGCACATTTGCCTTGTTTTGTCAGGAGCTGCCAAAGGTCAGCAAACGAGCTAAGAACAGAGTCCTAAACTAACCCTGCAGCAGAAGAGCACATCAGGCTGTTGACCAAGGTCCTTCTGTTCAACACACCTTCATTGGCAGAAAGGAAAAAGAAAGGCATTTATCTAAAAAGAAAATGTTTGTCTATTTAGGTGTTTCTATTTTCCTCAGATTAATGGTTGCTTTAAAACTTCAGTTCACTTGGTGCTTCTCAGAGGAAACACAGCAGGCTTGGAAAGCAGCTTATTACCTTACAGAAACACTTCTCAATGCTAAGTGGTTGTTGGTGGCCTCTGGGCACAGACTGGCCCAGAAACAGCTGGAAGTGGAGGGCAATGGCTGTGATCGTGCTTGTAGAAGTGAAGGCATGGAGGCAGAGAGGGAATGTAAGTTGGAAGCAATTCCTTCATCCCACTTCGCCTGCAATTGTGCATCTAGTGGAGTCTCAGCCTTAAGTGGTGCTGTGTAAAAGGATAGAGAAATTTGGCAGAAAATACTTCTCCTTGCGTTCCATCTTATCCTCAGATGTCAAAGAGGCTGGGGACAGCTGGGCTTAAATTCTGAGTGATGCACAGTTCGGTGCTCTATATCTGTTTACATTCAGTGCATCTAACTACCACAATTACAGATGCACAAAGAGCATGATGCACCTTCAGCCCAGTCGCATTCACGAACCAGCATGGCCACACTGAAGGAGTCGGGTGGTGTTCAGTGAGAACTCTCACAGCTGGATGAATGAACAGTGCAGTTTGTTGAAGAGGTGCAGATTCTTTTGAACTGCATGATAAATACACTGTCTGCAAAGCACAGGCAGGTACCAGGACTATGAACAACACATCCAGAGACAAAGGTGTTAAATGATGAAACAATTCTCAGGAGATATCTGGGTTTCCCAGGGTGCACTCGCTTCAGCCGAGTGTTCCAATCTCACCCAGTGGGCATCCGATGGGTGGGGAGAGAAGTTCAGCCCAGCTTCTAATGCCAGAAGGCAGTGAGGAGTCCTCACAACATGTCTGCCGTGGTGTCTTCCACCTACATCCCTCCTCTCTTAAGCCATTTTTATACTATTTGTTTACTTCCATGTGGAGTTTGAGTGACTGTAGTCATGCAGACTTTTGTTCTAATTGGTGTAAAATGTCCTCACTTTGCTTTTAAAGGCATAGACTAGCAGAAATTCCAAGCACACATTCAGTGAGGGGTGGTCGCACCTTGGAGGCGGTGAGTCTTTGGGATGGAGGGGTGCTTTGGTATTATATCATAATGAGCAAAATTCAACCAGAGGACATGATTTTGACAAAACATGAGAAACTGCTGGCTCAGGGTAGCAACTATGCAGCTTATCAGTTCCGTGGTACCATCAGGTTCCCATCCCTGAAGTGATATCACAGAGCTTGGTCACGGTGTCTTCACTCCACTCCTCTTCACCCTCCACACTGTTTCTCTCAGTCATTGCACCAAGTCCCTCTGGTGTTGCCAACATCCAAGGCTGTGGGTTATGTTTCCTAGGGAACTATCATGGGCCAGAACAGATTCCATGCACATCAACTGCATTCTGTTCTGAAAGTTCCCTTAACACTATACCTTCTCCTAAGATGTGGCTGTCACCCCAGTCACCTGTACCGTCCAGGCATAGGGTCTATCCAGGCCATGACCCTGCAAGAAAATGCAACTCAAAATCTTTGGGGACTGAGGGAGAACTTGAAATGCCATAGTGAGATGGGTGGGATACATGTAGTCAGGTTACATGTAGTTCAGGTGAGAAAGGTAAGAAGGCTGCTGCCTGCTGTGGGGTCAGTGCTGTGGCACAGGTCAAGCCAGAGTGATAGGCAGCAGGAGGTACACTCAGATCACACAGAGGTGGGGCAAAGCAGCACTGTTCAGGAGTCAGGACAGATGGAAGGAGCAGCAACAAAGAGAGACATTGAGTGAGCAAACGCTGTTTAGACTTACTCAGCCATGGGCAGAGTAGGAAATGCCAGTGCACCGCTCGGGGATGGCTGCTCCTTCCTTCCTACCCTTCCTGCTGGTCACAGCAAGCTGACAGAGCCCAAGGACTGTGGCTGCAGATTGGGAAGGATGTGGTCAAGAGAGGCACAGAATTCCTGGATGAGTCATCTGTCCTCAGTGCTGGGAGACAGAAACATGGGCTCAAGGGAAAATTTACCGGTACTAAACAATTACAGCACCATGGGGGAGCTGGGATTCACGAGCAGGGCTGGGGGATGAAGGCAGACAGTGAACCCACTGGCAGCAGGGTAGGAAGTTGTCAAGGCCAGAAGCCCAGGACATGATTAACAGCCACCTTCACAGCTCAGCTTTGCTTGTGTTGTCAGTTATAACACACTATCAGCTGAGGTGTGTGAAAATGTACCTGGGCTCCGCTTCAGGGTCTTCCTGAAGGATCATGAGAGCTGGTGACAGGGACAAAGCCTGTGGCTGGCACTGGGACATGAGGCCTCATAAGCCTGATGCAGCCACCTGAGAGCCCTGCTTTACAAAGGAGGAGGGCAATTCACAATGAATCCCAACTTCACCTACATGTTCCACCTCACGTAATTTTTCATCCTATTTAGTGTCACGTGATCCACATTCTAAACCAAACTTCAGTAAGCAGTTACTCCTCACACACAAAGAGCCTAGAAGCTGAAGCCTAAACCCCAACGGCTCAAAATTAAGTCACACACTGGCAATTAGGGGAAAAAATGTGGACAGCTAACCCAGAGCCACACAAAACTTGGTGCATTCAAAAACACCAATAGTGTTTTATTCAGAAAAACCAAACAGCCTCACTTGGAGGTTAATAACCACATGAGATGACATCTGCTGTGATTATGCGAGCCAGAAAGGCATTTTGCCCCAACGATCTAGGAGTGTACAATCCTCACAGAGGCACCAGAACTCCCAGCTCCTCCCAAAAGCCTCTCCAGCCATTCCCACTGACCTGCCTTACGGTTTCGCAGGTGTCGAGTTGGCCTTTGGTTCTCCCTTCAATCAGTTCGTTATTTTCTGGCTCAGTTTCTCTATCAGTCCTCCTTATTTAAACTACACTCTGTAAAATATTTTTTTTAGAGCTTTACATTTTTACCTAGGAGACTTTCTATACTTCAGCCCAGATGGGGCCTCTCTTCTTTTCCTTGGCTCTACTCACTGTGAGGAGAATAAAAGCCTCCTCTGTTCTCTTTGGATAGGTTTCCAGCACTTGTGGGATGGTTTATCTGGAAGGAACATTTCATATTTTTCTATATTGCAACAGACACTGTAGACAGAGATGCAAGTATCTTCACTGGTGCAGAACCAAAACTTAGAAAATGCTCTCTCCATCCCTTTTTCAGACCAAGACAGAAGACAGAGCTTGGGCACTCTCCCCACCCCACCATCCTTTACCTCTCGGGAGGCCTTTGATCTCCAAGCTCTTCCTTTCACAGGGACCCCAGTGGTCTCTGGTCCCGCACCCTGCCTGCGTGTTATCAGTTCTCCAGTACCGCTCCAGCCCAGGGTGAACTGTTCTCCAAGGATGGAGATCCAACACTTCAGTGGGGCCACTGGCCTCTCTCGAACTATTTGATCACCCTCCCAGATCCTTGCTGAGCAGTCACCCGGAGCAAACCCCAAATCCTCATCAAACATGAGAGAAGTGGGCAGGGAGGGGGCTGCACCTGCCTGGTTGTCCTTGGGGCACTGCTCACTTGTGACTCTCTCTGGACAGCTGGTTCTCCATGGAGAGGTAGTGCTTGAGGTTGCCCATGGTAAATGCACAGACAGGCACTTAGGGAAAAAAAAAGTGCACTAATAATAACTTTTTTGAGGTTTTTCCTCTTTCATCTCATCTTTTCCATCTCTCACCTAGGAAATTCTGCATCTGAGAAGACCTCAGGGAAGTATGGTACTCTTCAATGCCCCTGGGTACCATGCTAGAAGGGGCAAGTGTGTGAGTACCTGCCTGGTGGCTACTACCAGTGGGAAGCTGCCCTCTATTATAAACACAAGTGTGATGGAACATCTGACCTTCCTTTTTGTGGCAAGCAATTGCCTTGCCCCAAGTATAAATATATTCTTTAGAAATATATAAATGCATAACTTAAAACCAGCTTGGACACAGGCAGGACTGGCAAGGAAAGAAAATCCCACTGTGACCCCAGAGGAGAGCCTGCCAGTGTCATCAGCCTCCCTGGGGCAAACCCTGTGTCCCTTGCACAGCACAACTGCAGTCAGCAGTGGGACTCAGAGGTCGTAGAATCAGAGTTATTTTGCTTGGAAAAGACCTTTAAGATTGAGTCCAACCACTAACTTAAACCCTGCCAAGCCCACCACCAAACCATGTCTCAGCACCTCAACTACATGGCTTTGCAATATCTCCAGGGATGATGAGGACTCCACCAGCTCCCTGGGCAGCCTGTGCACTAACCAAATTTCTTCCTAACCTCCAATCTAAACCTTCCTGGCACAACTTGTCCTATCACTCATTACTTGAGCGAAGAGACTGACTCTAACCTCACTACAATCTCCTGTCAGAGACTTCCACAGAGCGTTGCTGTTGTAGCTGTCACCATGTTGCTGCCTGGCCTGGCTCTGTAGTGTTTACGGGTTCCCCCTCATGTTTAATGCTGTAACATTTGCTCTCAGGCAATGCCTAACTCGCAGAAAACATCAGCCAGTGCCCCTGACTCTGAGAGAAATGTTATGACTTGTTGGGGACCTGTCCTCCTCCAGTCACAGACATGGGCTGCTTCCAGCAGGCTTCAGGCCTCGCACGCCACACGGTGCAGGTGGGAGAAGCCTTTCCAAAGCAGCAACATTGGCCTCATTTGGACAGGGCTATCTCCCAGGCTTGAAAGCAGCTGACAGCTTCCGACGTATTTGGCACTCCAACGACTGTTGCCTCCATCAAAAGTATCAGTTCCCGAGGCTGGGCATGGCAGCCCAAGGGGTCAGGGGCAGCCCTGCCCTGGGCCAGCCCGCAGCAGTGCTGAGCAGAGCTCGCCCAGGTCACTCTCGTCGTTCTCCTCTGGCTCGCTGCTGGAGTGGGAGGGATTGCTGCCAGGCAAGCTGTGGCCGGGGCCGGTCTGCAGAGACGGCTGCCTCTGCAGGTCCGTGCTCGGCGCTTCCCGGAGGCGCACGCTGCCTGCACATGCAGCAGCTCCCTGGTAGTCTGCCTGGCAGTAATTCCTCTGGCTGAAGAAGTGCCCTAGCAGAGGCTTCTGGAGGGTCGTCTGCAGGCTTTCACAAGTCCTTCGCTTCGTACTTGGCTGGGTGTAATGCAAATCCAACTGCAGCACCACATCAGTCTAGAAGGTGAGAGCAAAGGACACAAAGTGAATCTGAGACCAAGCCTTGAAGCAGAGCTTTCTCCCTGTTGCAGCACTGGGCTGGCTGTTCTGCAGGCTCACAGCCCCATGCTGTGGCCTAACAGAGCAATGCTACTGCCAGAGAAAACAGCCTTTACTTCGGCTCGTGACGGATGTGGGCCCCAGACACGGTGTCCGGATTTCACAGGATCACAGAATCGTTTTGGTTAGCAAAACCTGTAAGACCATCAAGTCCAACCACTCACCTCACGCTGCCAAGCCCACCATTAAACCATGTGCCTCAGCCCCTCAGCTTAACGGCTTTGCAATATCTCCAAGGATGGGACTCCACCATCTCCCTGGGCAGCTTGTGAAACCCTCACAGGGAAAAAGGTCTTCTTCATCTCCAATCTTAACCTTTCCTGGTGCAACATGAGGCCATTTCCTCTTGTCCTATGTCTTGTTACTTGAGTACAGAGACTGACCTCCCCTGGCCATAACCACTTGTCAAGGGGTTGCAGAGAGTGATCACGTCTCCCCACAGCCTCCTTTTCTCCAGACTAAACACCCTCAGCTGCTCCCCATCAGACTTGTGACTTCTGAAATCAGGCCACCTCACCTGAGATCTCATCAGCCCAGCACTGTCAGTAAGAGCATGGTCCCCAGGGTGCTGGCATGGGGGAATACGGCAGGAGAGAGGCTGCATCCAGGCACGGCACAGCACCCATTCTGGCCACAGCATGGGGCTGCTGCACTCGCTAGAGAAAAGCATGCAAGGAACCACTTAAATAAACCAGTGGAAGCCAACAGATTCAGATGGCAGTACTCCACAGGGAACCATTCACAGCCTAGCACTATTTTAGATTTTCGTAAAGGATGGTGAAGAAATCAGAAAATAACCATATTCCTGGCTGCCAAACCCCTGGACCTGAACCCCCAGCACGGGGCTGTATCTGAGATGCCCGATTGTGCAAAGTGTATAATGGAGCAGAAAGATTTTGGCAGGCAATGCAGGGTCCAGGTTTCATGTCTATACTTAAAAGCTATGCTGAACGCTTGGGCAGGGTTCAGGAAAGAGTTCTTGGAACAATCAAGGACTGAAAGAGCTGCCATATGTTGAGGCACATCAGGCTCTCAGCAAACGGAGCCTGTTGTAGGCAGATTCAGGCAGCAGCTCGAGAGCAGTGCTTGGGGTTAGCCTGAGTGGAGCAGAGCAGAGAAGCAGCTGGCAAGATCCACTGGCTGTGTGTGAAGGGGGGTGGGGGGAAAAAACCAGAGAAGCAGGGTGCACACTGCTATCTGTGGAGAGATAATCTGTTGGAAGAGACAAGCCAAGGGACTAACAATTCTGCCTCCCTGATGGTCTTTAAGTAGTTTAAGGGTCTTTTGAAGTGTGTCAAAGCAGCAAGGCTTGAACTAGACTGGTGATGGCAGGGGATAAACCCTCTGGCTGCTCAAGATCCTGGCTAGTCTGTGATCCCATCTCTCAGGCAAGCACATAGCCTCATGAGATGTCCTTCATCTGAAATACTTGGGCTAGTCTGATCTCTCCCAGGCTGACACAGGCAAAGAACAGGCTCCCTGGCTGGGCAGTGCAGAAAAACAGAGATAACCAAGAGAAAGAGAATGGCTTTTATGCCCTGGAGGGCAACAATCTCCTCTAAGGTTGATTTGGGTGTTACACTGATACAGGCATGCCAGGGAGGATGCACAGTACCAGGCAAGGTAAGGTGCAGGAAAACCACAGAGATCTACACCTGGCAGTTCTCTACCTGAATCTTCTGTAGTCCACAGAGCTGGAAGATACAGTCCATCTCCTGCCCCTTGCACACAGAGGTGAGCAGGGAGTCCACATGGCACAGGCCCTCTTCTGGGATGCCCACAGCACCTGTCTTCTGGGTCAGGGAAACAAGAAGAAACAAAGAGATACTTCAGTATGGGTCTGAGCAGGGAGGGACCGGCACCCACCTATCAACTGCGCTGCTCCTCCGCACACAGCAGCACCCAGGGCTGCCCCGTGCCCCTCACACTGTGCCACCACCCCAATGCAAGGGCTACAGAGGGCAAGCTACGGATACAGCTATTTTACGCCCTCGCCTTATGCATATTAACAGCATGGCCAAGCCAAGCATCCCTTGAGCACATCTACTGGCACAACTGCAGGGCAGTGGGGTTTCCAGCAGCAGTCAGGGGCACAGACACCTGCAGTGTAAGCAGTTAGTCAGAGGGAGCAAGGTTTTTGAAGCATAGCTGGAGGAAGCTCTCAGTTGCACCAGGTGACAAGTTAGTCGTGTGTGTGTCCCCCTCACCTATAGAACTGTCAATTCTTGCTGAATTACTCAAACTTATCCAAAACAGCCTCATCTCTGTGAGATCCTCTTCAGTAACCATCTTATCTTGGAGCCACTGATAGTACAAGAAGGGACAAGGAAATAAGGGTCCTATAGCATCTTGCTTTGGATTGCAGAGCACTAGGGCAGGGATAGCCCACAGTCCAGCAGCCCCTTCCTTGAGGAGATGCCTCTCTCTGCCAGCTCGCTCTGGGAACTACCTCAGTGTGATCCTGCTGGCCTGGCCAACACTTGGATGCCCTGACCAGGTCTTGGCCACAGGAGCTTAGCAGCCCAGGCAGGGCCTTGCTAGGGCCCCAGATACAGCCAGGGGTGCACAAGGATGGATCAGCCCTTGCAAAACCTCCTCACTGCTGGCAGAAGTTGTGCTTGGCATGGTGATGAAGAAGGCTGTGAGGACACTGTAGGGAGGCAGAGCTTAGATAAGCCCTGGGAGGTCTCAGTAGCCTTTACAGACCTTCCCTAAACTGCTGCCTGCAAGCAGCCAAAACAACCTGTTTCTGGCCAGAAGAATACTGAGGGTAGAAGCCAAAATGTTGAATCCCAAATGCTGGCTAGGATCTGTGGGCATCTGTTCTGATCTGCTAGCAGAACAGGAGCAAATGCCACTGCTGATGCAGCAGGTCCACTGGATGAAGGCTGAAGAAATTCCATTTATTTCTTCTCGACACTCTGTCACCAGGGACCCTGCCCCATTTAGCAGTGGGCCCAATTTTCCTCTTGCATTCTCCTTGCTGCTGATATACTTGTAGAAGCTCTTTTTGTTGTGACCAGATTCATTTCCAGGTGGGTTTTGGCTTTCCTAACCCCATGCCTCTGTGCTTGAACCATGTCTCTATAGTCTTCTTACATCACCTGCCCTGACTTCACCTCTTGCACACCTCCTTTTCACGTGTGAGCTCAGATGGGAACACCCAGCACGTCCCTGCAGGTTTCCCACCACTTTCGCTTGACTCTCTGCTCATCGGGATCCTTGAAAGTTCACCAGCTCTCCTGGACCTCTCACCTCTGCAGGGTTCTATGGGACACCCACAGAACACAGCTCTCCAGCCTAGTGACCTTCAAGGCACTTAGCTGGGCAAGGAGCAACCTCATTTCAAGGGATCATTTAAAGCCCTGACATGTGACATTCGAAGCCCCTCAGCTGACAGCAACTCATTATCCACAAGTATCTGCACTCCACTAAACCCCCAGCCTCGACAGCCAGTGAACCCCCAATCTAATTACAGTGCATGCAGGCAAGTATTTCCTTCCATTAGCCTCCCTTGTCATTTCTGTCTGTGTAGGAGTCAGAAAATGAAGGAAAGGATTTTCCAAATTAATTTTTTTTTAGCTGACGCACAATTATCTATCAGTGTTTCTCCATGGTGGAACACATTTTCTAATGAAGATGATGGCTGGGAATTGGCAAGGCCACAGTTTTGTCTGGTGCGGAGTTTCAAATATTCTAAGCAAACTGGGGAAAGGCTGTTAGAGAGGCTGTTAGGTCAAAGGGCTCCAGATCAAGGGGAGATCAGGGGCCTAAGAGATCCAACAAAAAAAGGTTTTAAGTAAGCATTTGAAGAGTACAGAGGAAAAAAAGGAAAATGTCTTAGCTCTCAGAACTTTTACTTTCTACATATGTCCTAGAGCAGCCTCTCTCTCTGCAGACACCCTGCAAGCCAGGCAAGACATAGGATGGGGGAGAACCCTACCACTGGACAACTGAAGGAAATGGACCAAGGCTAGGAAGTCCCATCATGTTATCCCTGGCAAGCGCTACAGCAAGCTCAGGCTCTCTGCTTAAGTCACTTTGACAAAGAGAATGCGCCAAATGGTGAGAATACCACCTTTTCCTCAACCAAACAGCTTCCAGGTTCATTCCCCAAGACTTAAAACATGCACCTCACTTGGACACAGCTTTTGTTGGCCTTTAGCCTCCAGCTTCTGCTTCTCAGCAATGCAGCTGTGGCTCAGACAGTCCCCAGCTCTCCTCAGCATCCCTGAGGAGGGCTGGCAGTGCAGACTGATTTGTGGAAGGCAGTAAGTGCCTCTCCCTGTGGGCCTGCAGGCAGAGATGGGTGGCCCTGCCATGTTTAGCTGCCATGGGACAGATGAACAGCACTCAGGTGGATGTGGCGCCCTGTCAGCAGATGCTGCTGGAGGTCAGTGGTGAGGACGCAAGGATGAGGATCCTACTGCCATAGCTACAATAAGGACCTGTTTTGGTCTCCCCAGTCCCTCCTGAGACAGCTCTGGATAGGGGAGCAAGCAGCTGTGCCCTTTCCCCATAACTGCTGATATGGAGTGGATGCATGCACATGATTTTCACGTGTGGTTAGGGGAGAAATGATGCTCCACCTTGGTGATGGGCAGGACCAGGCTCCAAACCTCCCAGTGGACACACCACACAGCATCAGCGACCACAACGTGCTCAGGGGCAGCGTCCCTCCACCAGCAACAAGGGCTGAAAAATCCACCACATGCTACAGCTCAGCAAAAGGACTGCAGAAAAGGAGGAAGATGGTTAGCAAGAGGGAGCAGCAGATTAAGTCCTAAGAGGTGGCACGGAGACTGCTAGAAAAGACCACACTGGTCAGTTAGGAAAGGAACGGAGAAAGCGTGCAAAGAGGCTGGTACAGGTCAACAGGGAAGAAATGCAGTGTTGCATTATTACAGTGGGTTGAGAAGGCATGGTTCAAAAAGCCAAACACAAAAACCAGAAAGGCTCTTCATCTCAATCAAATGACATGCAGTAATTTAATCAGGCAGGCCAGAAACTGGTCTGAGGGATAACTGGGTAAAGGCATCAAAACTGGCACCAAATCCATCTCAGAAACACAGTAAGCAGTCTGCAGGGCACCCAAAGGGGCTTTCACAGAGAGCAATCACAGAATGGTAGGGGTTGGAAGAGACCTCTAGAGATCACAGAACCAGACTCTTAAGGGTTGGAAGGGACTTTGAAAGATCCAGCCCCCCTGCCAGAGCAGGTCACCTAGGTGACCTAGAGCACCTACAGTAGGTCACACAGGAACTTGTCAAGGTGGGTTTTGAATGTCTCCAGAGAAGGAGACTTCACAACCCATCTGGCCTTCAACTAGACCCTGTCCCATTGATCACAGCTCTCTGCCTTCTTCCCTTCAACCAGTTAACAATCCACCTCACTACCTGATCACCCAGCCCACACTGTCTCAGTTTTGCTGCCAGGATGCTGTGGGAGATGGTGTCAAATGCTTTACTGAAATCAAGATAAACCACCTGCACTGCACTATCACCATCTCTCCACCTCGTTACATCTTCATAAAAGGCTATGAAGTTGGTCAAACATGACTTCCCTTTGCTAACGCCATGCTGACTGCTCCTAATGACTCTCTTGTCCTTCAATGCCTGCAGACAGCACCCAGGATGAGTCGTTTCATCACCTTTCCAGGGATGGAGGTGAGGCTGACCGGTCTGTAGTTACCCAGCTTCTTGCCCTTTTTGAAGACTGGAGTGACATTTGCTTTCCTCCAGTGCTCAGGCACCTCTCCTGTACTCCACAACTTGCAGAAGATGATGGAGAGTGGTTTAGCAATGACTTCTACCATCTCCCGCAGCACCTGTGGGTGCATCCCACTGTACATCCTGATTGCTCAACTGATCCTTAACCCAATGCTCATCAACTAAACAAAATTCCTCCTTTAACCTGACTTCCTCTGGAGTCTGGGGCTTCTGAGGACAGTCTCCAGCAGTATAGACAGAGGCAAAGAAGGCATCCAGTCCAACCCCTCCCATGGCAGCAGAGCAGGGGATCCCTTTTCCATGTAGGTTTAGCCTTCTCCAGCCCTCAAGACCCCTTGGGCTCATCCTGACCACCCTCCCAGCCCTGCCCTGGGACTCACGACGGGCCGGTGTAGGCTGAGGTGGGGGTTGGCGAGGTGGGCCGGGGCGTGCAGCCTGGCACCCACACACAGCATGTTGGAGAAGAGCCGGTAGAAGTGGAGCTCCACCTGTGCCCCGCAGGGGAAAGTCATCGTTCTGCTCAGGGGCTCTGGAAGGGAGAGTCGAGACAGGTCAGTTCCTTGGAGGGTCCCAGCAACATCTCCCTGCAGACCGGCCTCCCTGGGGGTATGGGGACGCCCAGCCCTCCCTCCCTGGGCCCCGTAGCCATCCCTGTGCCCTGCCTGGCTCACCATGGCCGCATCCCCAGCACTCAGCAGCTGCTCCCGAGGGACAGATGGGGTCAGTTAAGGACCGGGCTTCCTTCAGAGTGTGTTTGATCTCCATCACCTGCTTCCCAGTGACCAAAGGATCCCGGCCAATGTCTAGGGCAGAGAGTTTGGAGGCACAAGGGTCAGGTCAGGTTCCTTATTTACCTCCCTGACTTTCAGACTCTACATGAACATCTCCGTCCCGCTGTGGTTTGGTTTCTCAGAGGGCTGGCTGGCTGGGATGGTGTGGAGCCACTCACTTTCTGCTGCTCTCTCTTCTTACCCTGCTACTGAAGTAAGTGGGTTTTAGTTCATCCCTTACCTTCTAGCACATTCTCCAGCATGTGTGTAACCTTCTTCTCTTGCAGAATGTGCTTCTTCAGATATTTCATGAAGATCCCAGAGCTGAACGCCCCATCCTGCAACTCATAAGCTTCTGCATCTTCGCTCCTGCAAGAGTAAGGACTCATTGTCACACTCCTGCACTGAGCATGAAGCCCTGGGTGTGAGCCAAGGCTCTCTGACCCCAACCCAAACTCTGCTGTCTGAGTCCAAGTTAATTCCTCAAGCAGTGATACCAAGTACTTGGGTTTGGTCCAGGAGGGAAGGGAAAAAGCAGTGAAGGGGGATGGGAGAGGACAGCACAGACTCTTTTGCCAGCCTAGGCAGGTGCCAGCAGTGGAAAAGTCAGTGGAACTGGTGCTGGAGCAGTAAGCAACACTCATCACCTCAGGAGGCTTCAGGTGACCTGCCTATAGCACCTTGAGAATCAGGCTCCAGCCTGAAGGACAGAAGACAAGAGCTGAAGCCACCTCCACACATAACTTACAATTGATGAACAGGCTGCACTGGTGATGTCAGAAGTGCCTAAACAACAAATGCTCGAGATGGAGGGTGAGAGACAGAGGAAATGAGAGAATCCCTCTTGAGCTTCCAAAGCCACCACATGTGAAGGGGTGTGAGGAGACCTGGCTGTGCCAGCATTTGGTCCCATGTCACAGTGTGGGGACAGCAAAGAGCACTTACGTGGCGTAGCCATAGACGGTGTTGCCCCAGGGCTGCAGTGGCTGCACGTGGGAGAGGGCACACTCTGGGTTGTACCTGCAAGAGGAGACGAGTGGATCTGTCAGTGTGTGCCTGGAGGGGACAAAGACAACTGTTCTACTGAATCTACCACCAATAAGATAGAACCTTGCGTCAAATACAACCACCTACATTACTTGGGCAGTGACAGAGCTAAAGCTGGGGCCTTGCAAAGGACAGGAACCACAGGGAAATGAGGAGACAGGGCCAGCTTTGACCCATCTGCGCTGGCAAGCTGCTCTCTGCCTTACAAGCGGGGCTGGGGCTGTGGGTATGCTCTCTCCTGAGGCTGGCTGTTAACAATCCAGGCAGCAGCACAGTGGCAGAACACACAGGTTCCCTGTGGCCCAAGGGATAGCTGTCCCTAAAGAAGCCAGAGGCCTGCACATTGCACGGCTACAGCTCACTTGCTGTCCTAGGGGTATGGGGTGTCCCACAGGCCCCTTCCAGACTACGCACACACTTTCTGTTCCAGGCAACTTTCTGTTCCACAGCTGATGCACATCCTAATCTCACTGAGATAAGGTCAGGTCTCAAAGCCAATAACTAGCCCCATCACCCTGGTCCAAACGCAGCTCAATGATCACAGACCCTGTTATTTCCAAAATCAAGCAGATTCTGGGTGACAGTCCTTGTTTCCACTGAAAAAGACACCACGGTTGCGTGTAATGGCCAAGCCCTACTCATCTGATTCCAGCCAGACTGAAGAGCATGGAGAGCGGCTGCCTCCAGTTTACACCAGTGTCTTGGAGCTGTTCCCCAGCACACTGGGATAAGAACCAGGCACAGAGGCAGGGTTCTGTGTGATTCATTTGCAGCAGAGTTTGAGGGGCTGAAGCTGGCACGCTAAGTGGAGCAGAAGGGAGGGTCATACCACCAGCAGCCAGCATGTTACCTACTGCTGGTGTCACAGACTGGGGATGTTTAATTCATCTGCCTTGGGTACATTTGCTAAAGATGGGCAGAAGAAAAAAAAAGTGGAAAAGGAGAGATGGTTCTAAATATGAACACTGAGCAGAGAGATTTATCTGCTCCTCAGCCACTCCTAAACAGATGCAGAAATTCAGAATTCCATGTCCAAGGAGAAAAGAGAACACGGGACTCCAAAATAAGATGAGGTTCTGTTGTCTCCACGCTGGGGATATCTCCCCACAGCTGGCAGACATAAGTTGATGTAACTCATCAGGAATTACATCAGGAGGCATCCCCAGCTCCAGCAACGCCTCCAGCAGAAGTGCTGGCTGTGACACCCTGCCCCAGCAAAACACAAGCTTCAGCAGGGGCATTTCCAGACTGTGACCAAACACAGAGAGGCCTGACAGTGGGGAAGGTGGCAGCACTCCCTGCTCCAGACTCCAAAAAAGTCTCAGTTAAACAGCACAACTCATGCAATCTGTTTCTGATCTGCATGCCAGAAAGGAGATGGTGTCCTCCTTCTGTCCTAAGCAACACACACTAGAAACACTCATAAATCAGGAAATTCCTGGAAGAGGCAATCGGATCCACCCAAAATCAGTACAAGGCTCCATGTTCCTGGTTCCTCCTCCACTGAAGCTGAACATCTGCTACCACTTGGCAAAGGGGGTTGTGTTTCTCATTGCCTTGGCATTTCTGATACCAACATATGGAGTGAAGAGATACTCCGGATGAGATCCCTCCAAGCACAGACACAGCTCCTCCGGTGCACACATGGCTCAGTGGACTGTCGACAGACTTGCAGCATCAGTCCAACCAAGAGGGTGTTAGGAAGGGAGGCTCCAGGAGCCTTGTTTTACTGAATGGTGTAAACAGACACAACTATGAAAGTCAGACACTTTGCTGTTCTGGAACACTGACTTCTCAAGAAAAATGTGCTCAGGAGAGCTTCTACAGCAATCCACCACAAGCCTGGATGCACTAAGTGCTGTGCTCACTGTGGGAAAGGAAAGGAGTGTGAGGTTTGGGGGAGGAGAGAGAAAAACAGCCACACCACCATGCCTGAACTCACAGTAGATCTCACACTACACCCTCCTCCCAAAGCACCAAGACTCCACTGAGTGTGGAAACCATGGGCAATGCCCAGAAAAGAGACATCACCTCAAAAGCTCCTTCACAGATGGTCACCTCCATGTCCCCACGCTGCCTCTGCATCACACGCTGCCCTCGGCTGGGCTGCTCACAGCCTGCAGGCACACCAGCCATGCTTCCCGGCGCAGATATGAGAGCCAGGCACTCCTGCTTGGGCCCTGGTCTCTCCCTGTGCTGGGGAGAGCAGTAAGGTGCTGCCATGCATGTAGGGGGCAACATTTGGCAGTGACAGGAAGCCACATGCTCCGCTCTCAGTAGCAGCACAAGAGGGAGAGGGGATGCTGCACTCTGGGCACTCAGGGCAGCATCAGGGGACATTAAGCTCTGGCAACGCTGGCAACCCAGAGCAGGGCACGTACCAGCACTGCCAGCTTGTAAGCTGTTAAAAGTGAGCACTCCCGCCTCTGCAGATACAAAGCATCAAAGACTTAACATCTTTCCAGGCACTGGCAGCTCCCTCAGGGCAGCAGTATCAAATACCTGTCATCTTTCTGGTTCTTAGTGCAGGGAACCACAGAGGGAAGAGGGAGATTATCCTGCAATTGCCCTGTCAGGTCTTTTCTGACCTGTAAATCTGCCTAGGAGACTGAAAAAAAGGAACTAATGACAGCTTCTACTCGAGTAGTCTGCTGAAAATGGGCAAGCAGCAATTTTCTACAGTCCATATGCTGCAGAACAGAGATCAGCAGGCCAAGGGAAGATGATGGGCCTTTCACAGACAGAGGGAAAAAGCTGTTCTCTGACCTCAGCCTAGGTCCCACTTCACAACGTGACTACTTCAGAAGCACTTAAGGCCAGTAAAAACTCAGCAGCACAGCTTAAAATATCTTCCCCACCACGTTGTGTTTTCTGAGATGTTAATAAAAACACAACCTGGAGAAGAGAGATGAGCTAAACAGTCCCAGCTTGAGCTTTGGATCAACATGTACGATGAAAGCATGAGGTCAGAGAGACACTGCTCCAGCCAGGCCTGGTGGTTCAGTGCATTCAAGTTAAAACAGAAAAAGACAAACCCTATGCTGTTTCAGCCAACAATTTATGTCAGGGCAGAGCCATCCCATTAGGTGATTTGCCTGTATTTGTCAAGCTTCTTCACCCTGAAAAGAAATCAAGGGAGGGTCTCAAGTCCCTTCTCTCTAGCAGATCTCACACAGAATCACAGAATGGTGGAGGCTGGAAGAGACCTTTAGAGACGATCCAGTCCAACCCCCTGCTAAAGCAGGTGCACCTCAGGTCACACAGGAACACGTCCAGGCTGGTTTGGAAACCTCCAGTGAAGGAGACTCCACAACCTCACTGGGCAGCCTGTGCCAGGGCTCCCTCACCCTCACAGCACAGCAGTTTCTCCCCATGTCCAAGTGGAACCTCCTGTGCTCCTGCTTGTGCCTGTTACCCCTTTTCCTGTCACCAGCCACAACAGAAAAAACACTCAAGCAGCATCTGATGCTCTCTGCATCCAGTATATGATCAACTGCTCTTCCCAGGACATCCTACCAGACCCGACAGTCTTGCTCATTTCATGACACAGCCTGATGAACTCTGACAGAGCTGTTGCGCACAGCAACACACCGGTGCCCACGGCCACAGCAACCCCAGGAACACCCCTGTGGCTATGTATAGGAGTCTACCACAGAAGCAGGGGCCAAGCCCAGCCACTGCTTCCTCTGGCCCCTCAGAATGCCATGCTCTGCCCACCCCTAGCCACGACATGAGGACAGCACCCTACCATTTCCTGCAGGTGTCCAGCAGGATGAGGTTCAGGGCCGTCTGCTGCTGCTGCATCTTCTGGAGGATCCTCTGAACGCTGATGCAGTTCTCAGGGGCGTATGGTTGTGGAGCATCAACGGGGACCATGTAGTTCCTCCCCAAATGTTCGTATCCGTGCCCAGCATAGTAGAATACAGCTGGGAACAGCATGAGGAGAGGATGAGTCACGACACAAACCTGCAGGTCTGCAGCCAGCTCCCCACAGCCATGTCCCACCTCCTGACCAAATGGGATACTGGTGCAGGGCAGATGTAGACCAGCAGCACTTGTGAAACTGAAGCTAGGTTTACCCCACAGTTTTGACTTTTTTTTCCAGTTGAGCAGACTCGCAAGCGGCTCTGAGAGGCTCTCCTCTACTCCTGGTTTCCAACATCACTCATCACGAGACTCCCAAAGTCACTGGGTTGATACATTTCCATAACCATCTGCACTACAATGCTCAAACTCAGCATCTGCCAGGCTGAATATCACCTTCAGTCACAGTTTCAGCGAATTGCCAACTCTTTGTAAGAATGTGCCAGCTAAGTATTTCACCATGATGAAAACTCCATTAACAGCCTTTTAAATGAGGAGTCCCTCAACTTCTTAGTTTTGGAGGAGAGACTAGCAATGGATTAGGTGACGAGAAGGAGTCTCTAGCTTTCAAATGCCTTCCTGGATTTACACACTTACAAGCTGGTGAAAAATGAGATAGGATTCCTCCAGCTGGACAGAACATGCAGACCACATGCTTCAACAACCTCAGACCAGACATCAGCCCTGTAAGGCAGGCGGGGAGTCAGACTCATCCAGCTGTTGGTGGAAGTCCATTACCCCCCAAAAATTTTGATTTTGAATTTTACTCTGAAGTACATGAAACTTGGTAATGCCTACTGTCTTCACAAGAGACGGCAACGTGGAGACACCCAGCTGGGAGAGTCCATGCTGCAGAGCTCAGCACAGCCCAAGCTGGCACTCCTCTCCAACCCCTGCACTCAGCAAAGGGCTTTCCTTCTGCACAGGGATCCCCACGTGGGCTGTAGCTTCCTCAAAGTAAGCTGCACTTTGGTTGGCTACCGCTTCCCTGCACTGGTGCAACTGTCTGAGGGATGCTGTCAAGGGCCAGCTTAGGGAACTGACATGGGTTAAAAATAGCTCTGTGAGGTGACACAGACTGCAACTGAAGGACAGTGAAGAACCAGAGGTCAGAAATGGGAACAAGTGTCTGAGAGGCAGAACCAGGAGAAATTCAGTAATCTCTCCTCTGTTTTCCCTCCATTGCTTCTGCCCCTGTAGCTTGCAGGACACTTGCTCTCATCTCTACTGCTGCAAGGCATGCAGTGTATGGGGCAGAGGCTGGAGGACTGAATGCATAATCTCAACGTGTGGAAGACAGAAGGCACAACCTCACTGTAAAAAAGGCCTCAAGTCACTTTTGGTTTTTATGCTCAGGAGACGACGGAAAGTTACTCAAATGGCTTTTTTCACAGGTGCCCCACAAAGTTTGTGTTCCTCTTCCTTTGGATCACGAGCCAGTGAGAGTGGGCTCTGATTTGCAGAAGTTTTATACTTTCATAACTTGCAAATCAAAGCCACAAAACCCACCTCTGAGACTGTAAGCAAGCGTAAACCGGGAAACTTTCTGGAAAAATCAGATGCAGGCACTTTAGGTTTGGCCCTTCGAGTAAACAAGCACTGACGGCTTTCATCCCTCTGCCTCTCCTCCTGAAAGGAGGTGATCAGATCCATTACCACCCAGTGTCACTGACACCTCTAAAAACCTGCAATATTACAGAAAAGCTCACAAAGAATGACTCAATCATGAAATCTTCTAACTTTTGAAGTTGTCTTGTACACCTTGAATGCACTAGCAAGAGCTCTCCACGCTATACAAACCACTCAGACTCGCATTTAAATCAAAATGACATGAGTCACACATTAGCTGAGCAACTTTGCAAACCTCTCCTGGACTTAATCTTTCCCACTGAACAGGAAAATAGTCAACAATTAACTTGGAGAAGGAAAAGATTTGTTTTATTCTGAGCTAGCATTTCAATGCTCTTCCCACATGTTGTGAGTGAAACTGCTGTTCAGAGACAAGCTTCCAAGTACTAAATTAAAAAGGGGAAGGTCCAGGCACTGTTTATGCTACAGGAAATGTTGGCATGTGGCTTCATTAAGGCATGACAGTATTTCCCTCGTATTTCAAGCACAACTTTCTGCTCTCATTCAATTTCTGACATTATTTTTTTGACTTGGGACTTTTAAGACGCTTGAAATAACATTTGGGGGATTCCTTGCTTGCCTGAGGGCTGCATAATTAGGCCACTCTGGGGATGTTTGGGGACTTCAGAAATCTTCTGCAGCTTTTCTAAGACGACATCTGGAGGAAACAGACAGATGACCCACCACCTCCATATATCACTTTGGACATGCAGCCATACAATATTCCTGTGCCTGAAAACAAAGCTTCTTTTTCCTCTGCACTTGAGAAATCTCACAGAAAGTTCAACAACAAGAAGGCCAAAGTCCTGCACTGGGGCTGATAAACACAGACAGCAGATTGGCTGGGGCGACTACTAGTTAAGCAGCGAGTCTGGAGATCATGGCCTGGGGTCACAGCAGACACCATGCTTAAAATGAGCCAGCACTGACTGGGGACAGAGCTAGGCCAGGAGACATAGGATCACCAGGGAAGCTTTCACTGCTTTCCTCAGCCCCGAGTAGACTCCACTTAAATCCTGTGTCCAGGAACCTCAGCTTAAGAGGAAAGTGAAGAAAGTGGAAAAAGTCCAACAGAAGCTACCAAGATGTTGAGATCCAAGACCTGGGAGGAAACAAGGAAGGAGGTGGGCTGGGCTCCTTCCCACCAACTCCTGTAGGAGTGTAAACCTCCGATAGCTATGTGAGGGAGGGACAGCCATTCAGACAGCCTCGCAATAAAGAGGAGGTTTAGGAAGGCGAGACACATATTCTTCAGCTCTTGTCAGCATCCAGAAGCTTAATAAAACTCTAGAAGCAACAACAACTGTGCCCAAACACTCCCCCACACGGCTACATCATCTCTTCTGATCTGCACCAGCAGGAAGATGCAGCAGCATCTCTGCTGCCGGAGTTAAACTTCAGAAGACAGCCAGCCTCACTCCTTGGGCATGCTGAGGGGCCTCCGTGTTAGACCAGTCTCTCACTGCAGCCCACTCACAGTCTTTCACCCCTCAGCCCTTTCCTCCTAGCTCCCCGATTCATTCTGTACACCTCCACAAAGCCCTCCTGACAACCTGTGGTGGCTGCTACACAGGATGGCACCTCCAGGCTCCTCAAGCAAACAAAAAAAGGCAGAAGCACCAGGATGTCTACGTGCAGGCCCGACACACGCACGGGGATGTAAGCACTGGCTACCACAGGCACCTCTGGGGTCCTTACAGTCTTACCAGTCTGCACAGGTTGCTGGAACCGCTGTCTCACCACTCTGCCCATGTATATGAGTTACACAAATCCTGAACCTCTCAGTCACTTCTAGATGTTTATCCTGGAGCTAGTGCCTTGCAAATTTGATACACGTACTTTAGGAGTTGTTAGCTTCATCTAAATGCACGTTTTTATTACAAGAAAATTTCAATGACTTGCACTTCACCTGGTTCTTTTGATTCTATCTAAGGAAAATAAATGAAGAAATAATGGAAGATGCATCACAGCGAGAGGCACCACACTTCAGCACCACACTTCCCACACTTCAAGCCTTGGGGCAATCAGCAGGCAGGCTGACTCCACACCCCACCATTAAGTCTGGAGGCCACCAATTACAGCGAGAGTCCTGAACTCAATCACGTTGCTGGGAGCAGCCTACACTGGGGTTCACTGCTTCCAAATAACAGTAGACCACTCAGCTTAGAAAGCTGTAAAGAAACCCACCATCCAGAGCAGGCTTTGCTTAGCAAACACTTGGGGCTTATCAAGGTTCAGTAATTCAGCTGTTAATGTCTTCCCTGTCAGTGCACAAAATCAATTTGGCCAGGAAGGATCAGTGGCCATGAAAGCAGAAAAGCATTACAAGTTTAAGTAAGGCATGACAGAATGCAAGACTTGTGGTTTCAAAATATTTTTCTGTCTCCAACACTTAGGAAAACAAGGGAAAGGCCATGGATAAAATGCCATTTGGTCCTCACCTGCCATGGATAGCCTGGGGTGACTCTGGGAGAAGGGGTAAACCCTGAGATGCAAGGGGATTTCAGAGAGCAACCACAAAAGGAAGCTGCAGGTGAAGTCACAGGAATACGCTGTCACTAGATGACGTGCTTGGCTGGAGAGGCAGCAATTGTGTACTGCCCTTCCCTACCAGCTCAGCCTCCCCTAGTGAGTCAGCGCTTCCCAGAACACAGCGCCTTTGCAGCAGTGCACTTGTGGCCACATCCCCATCCATTGCACCATCTCCAAAACCTCACACTGAGCACTGGGCTGGAACAGGGCTCCACTGACTTTCGCTGCCAGAGTGCCCTGGTTTGCCACGCAGCTGAGGGGTGGTGAAGACTAAGCCTCACACTGAGGTTGGGAGGGGAAAAAAAAACCTGTAAAGTGTTTTCAGGGCATCTGTTGGGCTGGAAGAACCTCAGATGCCCCAAAGAAGCTGCTTTCACTACCAAATCTGAACATCTGCTTTAAGACCCACAAGATCTGTTGGACGATTTTGTCTTTGAGGAGCATTTCCCACTGAGGACAGCATGTGATAAACTGAAAGCCCAACCTCAAAGACAGCTGCAGCTGTGGATGCTCATCTGCAAAAAGGCTTTCAGAGACCCAAATTAGACCATCAGGAACGAGAAATAAGGAAACCATGGCCAGCTGTACCAGTCATGGCTCAAAAGGAGCTCCCTTCCTCACAACAGAGAAGAATGGGGGAATCCACAGTCAGTCTCCTCAGCTTTGTCATCTAAGGCAAAATCAGAACACCTTCTCCCATTTGCCATCAGGAGTGCTGGCTCCCCAAAACCTCAGCACGAGGCCATGGAATTGGAGGTCTGGCACATGGTGAAGAAACACCTACTTTGCCTGCCTGTAACCTGGCCAAAACCAAACAGAATTAATCCAGTGTCTTCTGCCACACCTGGCACCGCTGCAAACTCTGATGTAGGTCTCCCTTGCTGCCCTGCAAGAAAAGTTCAAGTTCTTCTCTTTTAATTCAATAGCTCTTCAGAAAATTGCCAAATCTTTGCTCCTCCCTGGCATCAACTGCTGCTGCCCACTTGGCACTGGCAGGTAGCTGGGCTGGCCTAGCCTTACCGTAGACTCCCTTCCCCAGCAGCTGCAGGAACCGACTGACCGCTGCCACCATCTCAGCCTTGTTCAGATCCAGAAGGGAGACAACCTGGAAGCCCAGCTGCTCCAGAAGAAGACTCAGCTCAAACACATCCGTGACAGGTGCCATGAGGTTGGGATGATGCTGGTAGTGGTTGTTGCCTACTAAAAGTGCTATCTTACCTGTGGCTAAAAGAAACACCAAGAGACAAAGCTGTAAATGCTCAGGAGGCAAGGTCTCACCTTCTCCTGTTGGAGGGAGGATACTGAAGATGTTTTTTTACATCTAGGCAGGAAGGATAGACCCTACACAGCTACGAGCCTGGCACACCCTCCTAAAAGCCCTTGGCTTTCTGAACACTTTGACAAAATACATAAAGCATCATTTTGAAAGAAAGATGTGAAAAGTTTTCACTTGACGACTAAAATCCCAGGAGTGCAAGAGGATCTGTGCTACCAAGGTCATTCAGCAGCTGTCCTATCATGACAGCCTGTGCTCAGAGGTCCTTGCCCCCATGGGGCTGAAGGACAGAGACTCTCAGCTGCTGCATTTATTTTATCCCGATCTTCCAGTGTAGGAAAACAACATGGCACTCGGCCCTGGTGGAAACAATGAGATTTGCCCTGCAAAAAGCACAGAGCCCATGACAATGCGGGTGCAAAGGCCTGAAGCAGCCTCTGCAAGAAAAGCACTCCTATGGCCTGTACTCCCATCCACCCTTAAAGTCTGGCTTTTAAATAAGGCAACGATTGCCCAGGAAGAAAACATGAGAGTACTCACCAAAAAACATTTCAGAGGGACATGTACCTGGAAGAGAAAGAGGGAAATGATAAAGCTGTGCCCAGCCCCCAAGCGCCCCAGTGACAGCACCCATTGCCTGCTCCAACATCCCCCAGCAATGCTGGGCTGAATCCGACACCACGGAGCATCCATACAAGCAACATGCCTTGGGTGAATTCTTCATAGCCCGACTGCTGACCTTGAAGATACTGATCTTGTGATTTTTGAGAGTATTTATTAAATTCTGACTGATTTATGAAATCCTGAGCAGCTGGGAAGCAAGGCTTGGAGAAGGGAAAAGAGGGCCAGCACAGAGGAGCTCATGCCCATCAGCAGGTCTGCACAGCATGTACTAGCCCTGTCTGTGCTGCTGTGCTTCCCAAGATGATTTGCCCACTCCCTCACTGCAGCAAAAGCAAAGGAAACACAACAACTTCAGGTCAACATAAGCTTCAAAACAGAGACAGCCCCCATGAGCGGTCAGTGCAGATGAAGCTGCCTGTTTGCTTTTGATTGCAACAAAATTCCCAGAGCCTTTCACCACTGTGCTTTGCCTTTCTCTGCCTTTTAGCAGTTCCAGCTCAGAACGGCCACGCCAAACATGACTCACTTTTGTGACTCCATGAGCCCCCCTGCCTGAGTGCTCTCAGCCTCTCAAAATCATCCTTACACTAACAGCTCTGGCTTTTCCTATTTAAATTGAAAAACAAACAAACAAGCAAAAAAAAACACAGGAGGAAACCCTAAAACCCTAAAAGAAAAAAGCTCTAAAAGAAGAAATTAAAGGCATATTTTTAATTGCATTAATTTCATGGGTCTGGAAGACATTTAGCACCTAAACCACTGTTGCTAATGCACTAGGGATGCCTGGAAAGCTACAAAAATCAGCTCATTCATCCTTTTCTGCCTCTGATAGAGCTGTTGCATGCTAAAGCCATCTAGCCGTAACATTGTGAACCTAATCTAATACCTCTTTCCTGCTGCCTGTCCCCTCTGCACATTGTTCTGCCTGCTTCAAGGAGACAGGGGGAGTGCCCTCTGGCTATAAGGGACCAACTTGAGTGCTGCAGCATTTTTAAAGCCAGATGAAGAGAAGAGATGAAATGTTTATGGCGCAGAAAAATCTCTAGATGGAGTAAACAGCCAGTAAAGCTAGCTAGCTAGCCTATGCTGCTCCTGTCTGACAGCAGGGCAAAGGCAGGGGGCATAGAAGGTGGAGCATGCCTGCGGCTCTGGGGACCCATCTTCTCGCCAGGATCTGTCAGCTCACACAGCACGAGGCCTGGGCTGCCAGCCCAAGGGGCCTCAATCTTCCTGAAATAAACACCATCTTCTCCAGCTCTATGCATCTGAGTGCATCACTTCATCTCAGCAAGGCTGGAAATGAGTTTCGGCACAGAAGCCTGCTGTGATTTGGCCAGTCACTATTAAACCAGCACATTGGTAAGGCAAGAAAACTGCAGCAAGCACCTGAGAGCACTTAGCCTGCCCTAACCTAGGTTTCTGACAGACTGTAGGTCCCAGCAACATTCCCAAGGCCATAATGCAGTGGATCAACAAGTTTGGTGTTTGCTCTGTCATAGATGCCATTTCCCTCACTACCTTTGGACCCCGTTATCAAGGAATCCTGTTGCTCAGGGTCTGAGGGCTGCCCGCTGCTTGTCAGGGCTTGCGCAGCTCTGCTGAGATCACTGTGCCCAGGACACTCGGGGTGTGAACCTGTGCTCCACAGGTTGTTTGCATGGCAGCCACTGCAGGACTGCAAGGACACTCCAGATTCCCTGCAGAGCCCCACGCTATAAGACTCTCCTCTGGTAGTGCCCTACCTTCGGCTCCCTGCAGAAGCCATATTTAAAACCAGTGGCCTTTCTTTTTGTTAGTAAAAGCGTGCAAGGTGCCTGCAAGCCAGGGGAAGGTGCATCAGAGCCCCACATCCCACGTTCCTCAGTCCCAGGGCCTGGCACCCAGCTCCCACCAGGCAGATGGAGCCGCAGGGACACGCCAGCACTGGGTTCTCTGCTTGCCAGCTTCGTGCTTCCAGGTGACAGCACTACATTCCTTCCTGTCCTTTTAGTGCCTTTTGATGCTAGAAGGTGACTTGCAGCCCAGCAGCCATGGGTTGGCTCTGCTCACCTATGTGAATGTCCACAGCGTTGGTCCAGTGCTCTCCATGGCTATTGGAGGCACAGCAGAGGTACGTGCCGGAGTCACTGACCTTTGCGTGGGCGATCTAGACAGATGAAAAGTTAAATCACATTATCTATGGTGAAAGTTTGCAGCCCCCTGCCAGTATCTGCCAAAGGCACTCAGATTCCTGGAATAAAAAGTCTTTTTCCTTGCTGTTCGCTGCGACTTCATCCCTTGTCTCACAAAGCTAAGATTTCCCAGGACTTTTGTCTTTCTAAGAAGCCCAGTAAGGTCACGCACTAAGGTCTGCTGCTGATCCCAGCTGTGTCAGCACAAGAACACTCTGCACAAATGCCTTCCCCTCTTTCTCCTGCAGCCCTAAAACCCTATGTCATATTCATCCTCTGCTCCAGGAGCCACACTGGGAGGATGGTGCAAGGCCAACATGAGAAAGTTGCCTGCTTTTCGTTTTAGGTGACATTTTCTAGATTTCTGACTGGCCGTTCTGCCAAGTTTTCAGTGCTTATCCACTCCTCTTGATGTGTGACAAGAATAAGAGCAGTACTGGCGAGAGGGAAACTCTGTGGTTCTCCAGCCCAGGCACCTGCTCAGAGAGGATCATGGTCAGGTTGTCCATGGCTTGTCTAGCTGAGTACTGAAAACCTCCAAGGACAGAGACCTTGCTGCCTTTCCAACTCCGGTGCAGGATCACCCACCTTCAAACAAAGACCTCTTCCTAATCACCAGCCTGAACTTCCCTGTGAAAAACATGGTCTGAGGCCACCGACCCCTGGAATTTCACCTGACACTAATGAGAAGAGATTGGATCTCTTGTCTTTGTTATCCTTCACTTGATGGCCCAGAAGGAAATCTGCCTCTCTTCAAGAAGACAGCACCATTTTACACTCAGCCAGTGACCCAAAACAAACCCACACCTTTTGCAGTCTCCCTGACTCTTTTGTATCGGGACTAACCACTTTTCCTTCTATCTTTCCTGCAGGCAGGCAGCACTCCTGAAGCTCCACCACCCTGCGGTCCTCTGCACAGATATACAATTGCTGTTCTTGTGCCATGGCTGCAAAAACGCACAAGAGACATGCTAAGAGGCCTTGACACATCTGTGAATCGGTTACTTCTTAGAGAAACATCCACAGCTTTGAAAGAAGCCCATAAAACGTATTCCCTCTTCACCCATGGTCCTTCAGTCAGCTATCAAAGCAACAAGGGTGATACACAGAGTGCTTTCTCACAACCCTGCCACATGGTAGGGAAAGATAGCAGAGCATAAGGCTGCTTCTCTGGAGCCAGGGAGACTGGGAGGACAGGCAAGGAGAGACCGCTTTCTGTCGGCACTCACCAGATCACACAGCTCAAAGCACACCCAAGCCCTGACAGGCAGATACTGGCCAGGCTTAAGGACACCACTTGTCATGACAATAACTCCATTTTCAGCAGTCTGTCCAAGGCTTCCAAGGCTCTCCCATGCCCACCATAGAGCAACAAGCTTCTCCCATCACCCACCTTCGCAGCCAAGTTTCTGAACTATCCCAAAGCAACATTACCCAGAGTTTTTTTCTATTCTGGTGTTCCAGCAGGTTCCCGTTCCGGTACCACTGGTAGCTGGGGGCTGGGACTCCCATGGCAGCACACTGCAGCTGTAGTGGCTTCCCCACCTCCACCCTCTGCTCAGAGGGGTTGAGGACGATGACCGGCTCTCCTTGCCAGAGCTGAGGGGGCAGTCCTATGAAGCAGTGACACAGAATTGGTCCTTTCTCCGCAAGGACAGAAAACAATGGTCTTTGTTTTCCCCCTCTATAAGACCCTGAGGATATTGCCAGAAAAGTGAGCTGCTTCCACCTGCACCAAGAGATGCTGTCCCACAGGACAGGACAGCTGTGGCTGCAGTGCCGCCTTCCTGCTTTGGGAGCAGAGAATCCCTGAGAGCGATACCCACGATGGCAAATGACACACCAAAGCCTCTGGCTTCCCAAACCCGATGCCCTTTCCTGCCAAGGGCACAGTCAATGTGCTGAGGTCAACCACAGCCAGAGTTACTTTTGCTCCGCTTTGAAATAGCCCTTCCAGGCCCTCTGCGCAACGCAAACAGGCAAACACCCAGTGTTAACACTAAGAAACTCACAGAGAGTGATCAGGAAGGGGAGCAGGTACACACAATAGGGACGTGAACCACCCAGAGAATGGACACAGAGATCTCGCATAGACCTGCAGGCTCACATCGCTGGAGCAATCCCTTCTGTATTGTGATTTTCAAGCTGGGAGATCACGTTGCCCCAGGAACAGCACAGGATCATTGCTGCAAGGACAGGCAAAACATAAAATACAGAAAAGCTACAGGACATGCTCATACCTCTGGCGACACACTGATGGACCTCCACCTTCACCCAGTCAGTGAAGACGGCATTTTTGTAGAGGTCATTTATTCTGCAGGTGTAGAGCTGGGTCTGCTGTGCAGTGATGGGCAAGTCTTGCTTGGTGGCACCAGGAATCCGGCAGCAAACAGACTAAAGGGAAAATACAGGCAGTGGGTAGAGAGTCCTCACTCATCTCTGGTAGCAGAAGGCACAAGTAGGTTCTTTGTAAGGGCAGGAAAGGTGGAGATCCCTGGTTTTCTCTCTTCCTTCAGCCACAGGGATGTGAGACAAGGAGCTTTTCCACTGCATGCTTGCCCTCAGCATCTGCAGAAGCTCTCGTCACACAAACACATTCTACTGCCCTCTCTTCTAGCCTCCTGCTTCCCACCCCGTCTGCCCCATCACTGCGGGCAGGGACCCAGCCTGGTGCCACACTCGGGGCCACCTCTGCTCCCGCTATTACCTGGTGCTGACAAAACCACTGGTAGTGCAGCGCGGTGCGTCCCTGAGCTCTGCACCGCAGGGTGAAGGAGAATCCCGCGGGGACGGAGGCAGAAACTGGCTGCTCGGTGACGGTAATGGCTGCAGAGAAACGGGACGAGGAGGTGGAAACGACCCCAGAGGCACGCGCCGGGGGCTGGCTGCCGGCTGGTTCTCAGGCACGCCGTGCTGCAAGAAGAGGGGAGCCCCGGCACCCGCCCCGGGAGGAAGGGGACCGGGAAAACGAGGGGTGCGCAGGGGATGCCCCGGGGCTTTCCTAGGTGGTCTCCGGGGAAAGCGAGTTCCCGGGCGGCAGCGCCCGACGGGCTGCGAGCCACCGGCTCCCGGGCGGCCGCTCACCTTCCTGCATCGCTCCTCCACCGGCTCCTCCACCGGCTCCTCCCCGGCCTCAGCGGCGGCCGCCCGGGCCCGCGGCGGCTCCTCTCCCGGCGCGGCGGCGCGCGGCCTGCGGAGCGGGACAGGCCGAGCTGCGGGGCGGGGCG
>WBNH01000865.1:36856-91818 GCA_013401255.1 Urocolius indicus
GGGATCAGCGGGAGCAGAGGGATCAGCGGGGGCAGCGGGATCAGCGGGAGCAGAGGGATCAGCGGGAGCAGAGGGATCAGCGGGGGCAGCGGGATCAGCGGGGCAGCGGGATCAGCGGGAGCAGCGGGCGCTGGCGGCGGGGGCTGGAAGCGGCGCGGTGCCCGGGCTCTTCTGTCCCCTGGGTGCAAGGAGCCAGCGGCGGCTTTCGGCTCGTTCCCTCGCTTCCCACGAAAGGGCCGTGGGGTTCTTGCCGTCGTTGCCGGGGCGGGTTTGTCAGCGTCGCACGTCGTTTCACGGCAGGGCGGGCGTGCTCAGTCCATCACTTGCTGTGAAATCCTGACGGGCGCCGGCTCCTGCGTGTCTCGAGTTGAAGGGGCGTGCGGGGCACTGCGCTGACGTTCCTGCCTCCGTTGTGTATTCAGCCACTCGTGAGGCTGACAGCAGGCTCCGAGCATGGGGCCCGCTGTGCTTGTCTCTTATCTTATTGCCAAAAAGTATTTCTACAATGTAGATAGGGGCCTAAGCAGCCAGGAGAACAGCATTCCTGAGTCACAAATGGCCCCAGGCAGGGGGTCTGTGGTAGGAATAGGGCTTTGTTTGCATGGGAGAAGGTATGATAAACATTTTGTCAGCCGAGACTGTCTGAGGTTAGCAAACACAGAAATACAAGGCAACTGCGCCAGGGAAGGCAAAGGTGCCGGTGATTGTGTTAGTAATTCAAAATAAAGCTTATACATTTCTTCAAATTCACTAGGAATGCTCTTCAGCCCGTAAGCTCTCGAAGCCAGTGTGCCTTTTCCCTGTTGGTGGCTTATAAATAATCCATTTCCAGTGCATCAAGCAATCGTTGATGTCCGAAAGAAATAGAGGGTCAGAAAAATAAATATAGGTCCAAAAGAGTTTACAGTGTGCTGCCTGGAATTCAGATGTTGAAACTGGGGTAATGTCAAAGTTGAGTTCCCTTAATTCAGTCCTTCTGGGCTTGTATTGTCGAATGTGATCTAATTGCAGTCTGTCTGTCTACCGTGACATCTTCAGTATCCACAAATGCCCATACGGCAGCATCCACAACCAGACTGCGACCTCAGACCACACCTTGCAAAGGAAATCTGTAACTGAATCCGATGACTCCGTTCTCCAGATTACAAGTAGAGGGTCTTTAATAAACAAGGTTGAGGTGTTTTGCTTGCCTATAGCTCAACTTTTATTCCCCAAGTATATTCAAATTGCAGCTCTCATCAGTTTAACCATAAAGGAGGATTCATCTGTCCTGCTAGCAATACTTCTGGTGTTCCCAGCTGGCTTCCCACATCTCTGAAGAAACCACAGCGTGACGTAGCACTTCTGTGCAGTGAGCCTGGTGTGTCCTGGCTGGGTCAACACTGTGCTTCAGGCACACTGAATCCAGCCTGTGTCTGCCAAACTCGAGAGTCCTGAACACCTTGAGCTTGTCAGGCGGGTGCTGCGGGTGGGTGCAGCCCTGTGCCCACCTGTGGGAGCCTCATGCCTTTCTGCAGGCAAAGGGACGCTGTACTGCCAGGCTTACATCGGCGTTGCATTCAGCCTCCACAAATTCCCAGTTCTTTTTCCTGCCCCCTTACGTACTTGATTGTCAAAGCCTGTGGCAAGGTAATTTAATCTTACCTTTCTACTTCAGCAGCTGTCCCTTTTATGGTAAGAAGCAGTGAACAAAAATTCACTAAACAGCAAAACCGACCTTTCCCTCTGTGACATCTTCCAGTTTCTCTAATGAGTTAGAGAGGAGTAATATAAAAGTATTGTTCCCTGCAAAGCCCTGAGGGCTCCTACAAGTACTGAAGACTTGAACCAGGATGTGTGGAAACTGTGGTGTTGTCTGTGTTGCAGGGCAAGGGCTCGAATGAGGTGGGGCTTTTTGTCCTGTTATAAAATAATGTAACTATTCTGGAAAGCAAGTCAGTGGAATGGTGTAGCAAGATGACTTTCAGAAAGCAATTAGGAGTTTAAATCCAGGAACATCTGGAGAGCTTGCCTGGGAAAACTTGAAAAGCAAGACAAGTGACATGCCTAACGGCAGATATATTGAGCAGCTCTTTAATGCAGAGCCTAATTGAATTTGGTGGGTTCGGAGCTAACAAAAGTACGGTACAAGTGATGCAGGCACAGAGTTGCAGTGAGAGGCTGTTGTTGTGGTTGAAAAACAAAAATGGATGTTCTGATCCAAACAAAATATGGGGTTTTTTTTCTCTGTTGCTGTCTTTTTATGTATTTTTAGTGTGTGTGTAACTGAAATGTTTGCCTGCTTGCCACTCATTCTTAAAGCAGTAGGAGGTGTAGTTACATAGTGGAGGTACTTTACAGACATGGAAATAGCTTTATGAAAATAAACTGCCTTAGGAGTCCCTGCTGCTGAGGTGACTCATGACCGTGTTCCACCTATGTGCAAGCAGTCATGAAACATGCAGTGAGTAGTCTGTGCGGTCTTGCTTGGTCTTCCTAATCCTGTAGGAGGAAAAGGATGTTGTGTAAATTGAAGGATACTAATTTGAAAAGCAACACGTGCTTTCTCTGCGTTTAACCTTGTAGAATTTGTCGGAGGTGGTACTTCAGGGGCCAAAAGAACAGAGGTGTTGAAAATGTCCTTAGAGAAAACATCATGTCTTTATTAAACAGAGTATTCAGGGTATTTACTTTCTGTGCCCTTGGGAACTGCTCTTTAGGCAGAATCCTCCCTGTGAGTAGATAGCTCAGTGACAAGAGATTACCTGGTAACGGACAACGGTGGTGAGAGGGGGTGGTTTGCCTTCAGCCCTGGCAACTAACAGGACTCTTATTATTTTTGTGGTAGGTGGGGTTTTTTTGAAAAAACTTGTTAGGTCTTGAAGCACTCTACTATAATAACTTCACAAACTGGTAAGAGAAGCTGTCAGTCCTGTCCAGGGTCTGCTTTAGCTGCATTCATGAGCCACAACTTCAAGACATCTCTTCAGATGTCCTTTTTGTAAGACCTAGCTTGGAGAATATCTTGTGTAAAGTGTTCATCGAGAGCAAACTCCTCTGTTGGAAGCGACCTGCACCTCTTGTCTAATGCAGATGCCTGTTCCTCAGTCTCATTACAGCATTGCTTTCTTGCTTAAGTATCTTTCTACTGTCATAGCTTCATCATATGCAGATATTTATAGTGTATAGTGACATTGCTCTGATCTTTTCTTGGACGGCTGTCTCTGGTCGTGGTGGCAGTTGAGCTCAGGAGAGTGCCTTGCCACCTGGCTTTCCTGGCTAGAAACCATTCCCAGTCTTGTACCTCTTGCTTTGCACATAATATCAAATGAAGATGGAGGATTTGTTAATATAATAAAGTGAGCTGAAAACTCTGGAGTGCTTAGCTGAAAAGCATGTTTAGTGTAGTTTAGAGAAGCTCACTCTTCAGCACTTGGGCACCTATAGCTTCTTGTCAGACCTTGCTTTTGGCAACAAGAAGTGTAAATCCCTGATGGAAGAACAGCTGTGGCATCTGAGGGAATTCAGTCTGTTTGTCTTGTGATGGAGCTCTGGCACAGGCTGTCCAGAGAGGTTGTGGAGTCTCCCCTCTGGAGGTTTCCAAACCCACCTGGGCACATGCCTGTGTGACCTGATGAAGGTGAACCTGCTTTAGCAGGGGGTTGGACTGGATGATCTTTAGAGGTCCCTTCCAACCCTCACCATTCTGTGATTCTGTCTTGTTGAGTGGAAGTGTCCCAGACTCTGAAAGGAAAGGCATCAGTACCCGTGGGGAAGGCAAAAGTGAAGACATGGATGGATTCATCTCCAGTCCGTAGGATCTGTAGCACAGGGGCATCTTTTTCCTATCTCTGTAATTACTGCACAGTGATGCCATGTTTGAGCAGGGCTCCTTGGAGATTGTGCACAGTGAATAATGATCCCAATCTGCATTTTTCAGTCCCTTACCTTAAGCCTCTTGTCTGCCTCTCCTAGAAAGTAAAGTGGAGCTGAGTGTTTAGGCTGATGAGCCAATAATCTCAACTGAAAGATCAAGATGTGGAGCTGGACAAAACCATAGTTAAAGTACAGAATTATCATGTATGTGGACTTCTCTGTTCTCTGGAAGTCTCATAAATGGTGACCTTTCCCAGGCCTAGGATCCCGTCTGACATGGGAGAGCCTGGTCTCCTCTGAACAAGACACCTCTGGTGCCACAGCAGAGGCATTTTCCAGCAGGTGGAATTAAAACCTGCTCTATCTTCATTCACTCTGTTTCAGCAAGGGCAGGAAGGTCTTGTTATCTCACATTGACTCTGTTTCACACTTCACAGCATCACCTAGGCCAAGCAGAGGAAGGCAGAAGAACTGTTACAAACTGGTTTTTCACCTTGCCTGTTTACCAACCCACAGCTGCAACAAATCTTCTACGCACAATCTTACCAGGAATATGTCAACTTTTCTGGGCATCTCACTGTCCAGTATTTGCTGTGCTTTCTTTTGTCCTTTCTCATTCCTTGATGACCTTCAGCTGGCTACTAGTTGGACTATAAAGACAGCAATAATTCAGAGTTAAAGTACACAGATCTGAGCTGTCTTCAGACTGTTACAGAGGCTGATACAGGAACATGTAACTTAATTTATTGTATTCCACCGTCTCTGTTAATGAAAGCTAGCTCTAAATTGTTACATGGAAGCCTGTGTTCATCACAGCTCGAAGTAAATTACCTGCAGAAAAATGCCATATATCTCCAGCTCTAGCGTCGACTCGTTCCATGACCTTGACAAGCAAAGACTCAATACATCCATTTTCCAGTCTGTGAAAAAACAACGTGTCTTGTATAGCTCCATAGCACTCACAGCTGCTTTATCACAGGGTTGCTGATAATTACTGCCATGGTATATGAAACACAAACACACTTGTTCTGTGTGTGCGTGAAGTGCTTGATAAGCAGCAGGACACATGGCAGGAAAGAGGCCTTACGCATAACGATGTGTGTGTAAAAGCTTCATTGTTGGTCTTAAACACTGAAAATGGTTTGCTAGCAACAGCCGAGAATGCATTTGGAGTGGCTTGTATTTGTCTCAAGTAGTATTAACCTTGGAGGAAGAGAAGTTCATATGAAATCTTATACGTGGAGGTCCGCATGTGCAAAGCATGCCCAGTAATATCATGGGTCAGAATGCCAGCAAGAGGGAGGGTCTGTAGGGTTTGTCAGGGCCATCCCCTGGCTCTGCTTCTCAGTTGGCTCTTCTGGGGAGCTTTTCTGTGATGCTTTTTCTGTCAAAACGTAACTCAGAGGGCTCAGTTTTGCTGTCATCGCCACATTTCACTGCTTACTTGCTGCACTAGACAGCTTGTGTGGCTCAATTTTTATGCTGTGGAAGAGCACTGAAATATATTAATGATTATTTCAACTCAAGCAGATCAAGCCTACGCACTTGTAGATGTGAGGATGGAGCCACTGTTTCAGGGTCTCTCAAGCTCTCATCGGCTTTTATATGAACACATGAGCTGGAAGGAGAAAGATTTCTTTGTTTCAAAAAGAAGAAAGAGGAAGAGGAGAATTTATTGCAGTGAATGCATGAGAGGATTAGAAAAGGTGCTGGATTTGAAAACAGTTAGCTTTCCAGTGCCAGTGGTAATGTACCAGCCCAAGCCATCATCTTGAGCAATATTTTTGGAGATTAAAAGGAGTGGTGTTGACAGTCCTGCCTCCTGCCTTTGCAGCAAGACTGAAATTTGGCCAGTGCATGAAAAATGGAGAAGACTCTTCACTTCTGAAAAAAGTTATTATTTAGGGACATAGACAGCCCAGTCCCAGAGGGTATCAGAGCAGGCACGCTGGGGCATCCATCCTGTCTGGCTCAGGAATCCCACATTTCCAGTAGGTTTGGGTTAGAGCCTGCTATAGTTAATGCTGGCGCAGCTTTGTGAGGGTGCACTGTGAACATAATGAACATGAAGTGAAACACCAGCTACCCACAAGCAGGGCTCTTCTGGCTGAGGCGTGTGAAATTTGATCTGCCTCTCTCTGGGCTTAAACCTCTAGTCTGAAAAGCAAATTTTGCTTGATTCTTTAGTGTATTGAGGTTAAGCTATGGTTAACACGTGGATCTTTGTGGTAATGGCCTTTTTCTTTTGATAATGTCAAGGCTCCTTGAGAGACCCTCAGCACAGTATCCAGCACTGTGTCTTGGGGTGTGCAGTGAATAAAGCCCAAGTTTTCTGCTCAGCACTGAGGATTTAAAAAAACCAGAACACTGACGATGCTCATTGTTTGATCACATTCGTGAGCACAACGAGTTCATGGCACAGGCAGCCATGAACTGACTTGTGGTATTTGAGTGATTTTCTTTACGTTCAAGCCAAAAAACCTTCCTGTTTTCCTTATGCAAGGTAGCATGATTAAAACCACATTCTTACACTGTCATACTCTAGCAAGTGTTTTAGGATCTTCCCTGCTGGCTCCTCAAGTGATGCCCAGATGCCTAGTATTCCTGGAGGCTAAAAGGACAGTTTTTCCCTTATAGTGGTATGCAAAATATTTTTGGGTTCACTTACTGTTGAAAAGCTGGTGATTGAGGCTATTTAATCCCATGAATTGTGTCTCCAGCTAGACAGGGCTGGTAATACAGTACAAGCATGGTGCTGATCCTGGGATCACCTGGAGTGGCTGTGCTTGGGAGAGTTGTGGAGAGGAGGAAGCTCATCCCCCTGGGAGGCCATGACAGGGCAAGGGTAGCCAGAGGTGCAATTTGAGCTTGAGGTCTTAAAGTGGCTGAGAGTGATGATGACAAGGTGAGTGCAGGTAAGGCAGGTAATGGAAAGACATACCTGGCAGGGCTGGAAAGGACATGGGGCTCAAAGGGATGCCTCAGGCAGTAAGGCTCAACTGAAAAGACAAAGTTCCTCTGCCTTACTTGTCCCATGGGCCAGCGCAGCACATACAAGATAGATCTGGTGGCTGATCCTCAGCTTGTTATGGTCAGTGTTTGATTTTTTTCCAGCTGGGTAACGCCTGATTTGTGCATCTTCTGGCTGTGGGAACAGCAGCTGGCAGCAGGGAAAGATCAGGATCTTGCTGGGTGTGGTGAGGGTGAAGCTGCTGCCAAAAGGGCAGATGCCGCCCATGTTTGTTTGGTTAAAGTTCCTCCTGAGTGTCTGTCTAAAACTTCATCTGTCTTTGCCCTCCTCATCTGAAGAAGAATCAATGAGCTCTTTAGAGTGCCAGATTATTTTTCCCTTGTGAAAAATGTGCAGTTGTCTGCGTGAAGTGCCAGACCTTGAAGCTGAACTGGTTTTTTACTTATTATTCACATGGAGGTTCTGCCTGCACAGGTGGAAGGCCTTTATGGTTGGCAGGAGCAGTTTTCAGAGACCCTCTGTGGTCACTTTTAGGGCGAGACTTGGCTGTGATTGGAACTTGCACAGATCCTGCATGTGATCGTTTGGGTAGGAGACTTGGAGAAGTGTACCTTTCTTGGTTGTTCATGCTCTCTTCTGCAGCATCCTCTGCAGCACTGAACTGTGGTTGTTTGCTGGTGGTCTTAGTGCACAAGGCTAAGAAGGTTTGATTCACCTGCACATACCACTATGAGACTCTGACCTCTGACATCCCAAAGGGGACATCAACCCTACTGTCACTTCTGAGGCTCTATGGTGAGGTTGTTGCATGGACATAAATAACATGTATCTTGGGGTGATTAAATCACTGAGCTTGTGTGCTGGTACCGATCTAATTTTAGCCTTTTGATTGCCACGTGGCTGGGCTCTGGAGCTGAGGAACTACTCCTGGCAGGTCAGTGCCCAGAGGTTACTTCCTACAACCTGCAAGGTGCTGCTGCCACAGTATGGCAGTGTGGCCTTTTGGCTAGGACAGAGTCCTTGAAGACACTCCTTTGGGAAAGTAGAGGCCACTGGTAAGTATTTCATCTGGGTGTCCCTTGTGTAGGACTTGGATGTTTCATTTCTTTTCCCTGAATTAATGTTACGATGTGTTCCTGCAAAGAAATCCAGAACCTGCAGGTTCTTGTAAAGTCTACTTCTTGTATTTTGTTTTAATTGCTTTGCCAGACCTTGCTGATTTGGTCAGCAAGCTGGAAGGTGGTGTATAGCGACCAGCGAGGTTTCAGGCTCTCCAGAGAGCTGTCCTTGGAAGCGCAGAGGGTGAGGAGCTCAGGCCAGCTGCTTGCTGGTGGGAAGCTGCCTGCAGCAGCTTGCTCTCCCACCTGCCCTTTACCCAGGGGGCATCTGGGGGAAGCTGCCTGCTTTGAGCACAATGCTGCGCGTGGTGCATGGAAGGCTCAGGTGCTGCTTCGTGGAAAACTACTTGTATACATGTCCTTACACTGATTCTCTGCAGTTAACGACCATTTCATTTTTACAGCCTTTGGTTTCAATTGACAGTGTGGCTTGCTCATCCTGGCAGTCAGCCTGACTGAGGCAGCTATTCCTTCTTTTAATAGGTACTCTGACCTGTGCAAAACGACTCATCATTAATACATCTCTGTAACGGTTTGTTTATTTCAGCTCCTTTCCATGCTTCTCTCTCTAATGGTTTTTATGCTGTCTTTTTGCTTAGCTTATCAAGCAGCAGATTCTCTCCCTCCAGTTTAGGAAGGTAAAACTACGTTGCATTAAACTGCTCTGACCAAACACTTGTCTGACTCTGACTGCACATGATTAATCTGTAATGCTTTGGTACTAATTAATTAGTTGAGAGCTCTGAAGTGGTCTAACAGCCTGATTCTGCATGACTGGGTCTCTAATACTTGCTTGAACTTCAGACAGCAAAGTGAGTGTTCCCTGTAATTCCTGTGTTAAGGTGCAGGAAATATTATTCTGTCTTAGCTAAAGGATGGACGTTCAGCTACTTCTTATTAAAGTGAGACTTCCATACAGAGACTTTAAAAGTCAGATGTGCCTGCCCTGAAGACTTTAAAATAAATTTCCTTCTCCCCCTGCCGTCCTGTGCTTTGTTGTGAAGATCCTCTCACTCATTGGACTCTGCCCTGAAATTCACATGTGTGGTTGTACATTGCCTTTGGCAAAATAACACATTTGGAAATCAGTTGGCACTACTGGCTTGTTGCAGAAGCAGGGGGAGGAATGATGGTGGAAGGAAAGGCCTCTCCAGAACATCCCTCTCCAGAACACCCCTGTGGCTGTGGGATTGCTGAACAAAAGAAAATCACTATGAATAGATATACACTTCTCAAATCTCTCGTTTTCCTGGAGTCTGCTTTTGTATGGAAATCCCTCTTTAATGTAAAAAGGCTACTGAATTGCCTGGTATCTTCCTCTTAGGCTCCAGGGCTTTTTCGGCAATAAAGATGCAGCTTCAGGAAGGCCCAGAGGAAGCTGCTGCTGCTTTATATCAGATTTCTTGAATGCTCTCTGAATTACTAGTTTAGAAAGCAATTTGAACTGTAATGAGTCTCATTTCAGCTGGAGTGAGTCAGCTGAGAGCCCCACAGTGCTGCAGCCTCTAAACCCCCCCTGTGACTAATACAGTGGTTTCTTTGAGAGATTAAATAGACTTTCCAGGGCTTCCTGTCAAGTGTACATTGGGCAAATCTTCTCCAATTCACCTGCCATGCCTGTGGAGCCCCCAGCTTCTGGTGATGCTGCTTTCCTAAACTATTCAGTAGCCTTTGCTGTATTTCACCTGATTGTGAGGTTTGCACTGAATGGACCAGACTTATTCCTGGTGCCGCCTGCTGGTACTGGTGGCATGGTACTGGGATTAAACTTGGTCCTGAGTGTCACTGTGTGTGTGTGTACATCACTTTTTTTAAGATGCTGATACGGTTGCTCCCTGGTTGGGGTATGAGATGTTCATTGATGCTTGCGAAGTTCCTTATGTGGATCTAAAAGGCATTTACTGGTCTAGGATCTGCATTGAAGGGGCCATCAAAAGCCCACCAGTAACTGCCTTGGTACTGGATTTCTGCCTTACTCTCTGGAAATGTTTTTTTTTTTTCTCCTGGGGCTGAAGTGTGGAAAGGTTTCTCTGGTTGGAAACAACTGTCAGCTCTCGTGGCCCTTTGCTGGCCCCGTAGTTGTGCGAAGAGTTGGAGACTATTGATTTCCACAGAAAAGAGCCTGAGCTGTGGCATCTGTTTTTTACCCCATCCCACACATGTGTTTGGGTACAGCTTGTGCTTACAACCCTGATTCAGTAGACGAGTCCAGCTTGCAGCAGCCTCCCCTACCCCTGCCTGGTGCCTGTACATGGCGCAAAGTGCCTGCCAACAGGGCAAGACTCCCACTGCTCCCACTTGTGTGACATGTGGGGATTCATCTCCCTGCACCTCTTACAAACCCATTCTACCAGGAAGCCTGAGGGGAAATCGTAGCACTGCAGCCTCTAGGTAAGTTTTCTGGGTGGATGAAACAGCCAGTTGCTGTGGTTGGAGCTCTTCTGGTACCTTCAGTCGCACCTACAGTTCAGTCCCTGCTGCAGTGCTTCTCAGTGCACCTGACCTTGCTGGGTTCATGCTAAATGTGGGGAATGTGGGGTGTTTTTTTTTGTTTTGTTTTGTTTCCAGAACGAGTCTGCTTCCTCAGCAGGTAAAAGCATGAGCAGCAACAGTACCAGCATCCTGCCTGCAAGTGGGGGGGGACTGCTTGTGAGGCTGAGGTCCTTCTTGTGGAGCTCTCGCGCCATGCTGGGAGCCCTCTGCTTGTGGTGAAGCTGTGTCAGGAATGGTTTGGGGATTTGTTCCACCTCTTGCATGTTTCTAGCAGCTGATCACTTGTTTAAAGAATGTCTTTCACTGCTGAAAATGATATAAGTAGAGCTGCTAGCAACCAGTTCTGCAATTATTGGTGTTTCTTCTAAGATCCTTGCACTTAAGACCTTGGGCTCCTTTCTCTTAGTGTAAACATGTAGTGTTTTAATTGCAGAAGACAAATTGAAAGAAGGTCTTCCCTTCCAAGAGCCCCAGAGCACTGTTTGAACGAAGACCCCACTTGGAATAAAATATTTTTTCCTTTTTTAAGAAAGCCCATATCTTCTGGGGCCTCTTGGTGACGCTCCAGCAGGGCTGGTGGTGCTGTATGAATACAGTGATTTGTTGCCATCATTGAATAGTGCTTAAGTGATTGGAGAATCCAAGGTTCATTTCTGAGCTACATAGATTGCACTATTTGGATAGGTGTGTCTTTTTGGGTGTCTCAGCCTGAACTTTGAGGTCAGTGCCTCAACTCGTGGAGCATGAAGTGTGAGTGCCTGCCTGCAGCAGGGAGAGGGTAAAAACAGGGAACAGGTGACAGAATCATTGAGGTTGGAAAATACCTTTAAGTTCCTTGAGTCCAACCGTTCCCCCAGTACGGCCATGGCCACCACTAACCCATGTCCCTCAGCACCACAGCTACAGGGTTTTGAGATCCCTCCAGGGATGGCTCACCACAGCCCTGGGCAGCCTGTGCCAGGATTTGGCAATCATTTTGGGGAAGAAATTGTCCCTAGTCTCCAATCTCAACCTCCCGTCTTGCAACTTGAGGCTGTTTCTTCTTGTCATGTCACTTGTAGCTTGAGAAAACAGACCAATACTCATCTGACTACAGCCTCCTGTCAGGGAGCTATAGCGAGCAATGTCAGCTTCACACATAATTCCAGAGATCAGAAAGCTGCAAGCCAGGCTCAGGGTCTCCTTCACTGAGCTGTCCCCACAGCAGGAAGCTTTTCTTTGTTCAAAGCTTGCAAGGAAGGCTCTTGTGTTCAGGAGACATGTTCAGTTCACACCTGGCCTGAAATCATATATGAAATATTCACAATTAAAGCTAAAATCCCAGTGAACAGAACAGCACTTGAAACACTGACAGTGCAGTACTAGGAATGTGAAGATTACTTTGTTAGGGTCTTGCTTTGAGCTTGTAGGCTGATCAAATAAATGTTCTGGTGTAATCAAGGACTAAAATGGCTCTTCACATTCATTACCCCAATAGCCATAAAGGCTAAGACAAAGGGAACGTCTCCCAGGTGACTACTTTAAAATGAAAGTCATCTTGGGAGTGAAAACACAGTCAAATACCCTGACACTGGACTTTTGAACAGTTCAGCGTAGGGATGCTGGGAGGGAAGGATGGCTCTTGCAAGAGCACAGGCTTCTGAGGTGAGGTGGAAAGTGGACCTTTTGATTACTGAAGTACTTTGTTCTCTAAGAAATACTTCTTGAATCTTCTAGGAGCACCTTCTGCGCAATCATTACTCAGCTGACGGAGGAAACCCAGCCACTCTTTGAAACCACTATCAAATCCCGCTCTGTGTCCGAGGACTCTGATGCTAAATTCACGTGCATAGTGACAGGTAACAGTGTCTTCAGTGAATAACCTGGACCTGCCTCATTTGCTGGACTTACTCTAGTTAAACTCCAGAGCGAGTGATGACAAGGCAACACATTAACAAGTCCACTGTTGGCAGACTGCCAAATAAAGATTCCACAATTGCATGATGATTTCACTTTTGATTTAGGGCAGGGGGACACATAACACACGCACCCCTGAGATTCCAGAGAGGCAAAGACATAACCTAACAGCTCAAACAAGGCAAATTAAAGACCAGAAAATGGAATATGCTGGTTGCTGCTTGGACCAGCTACATTTTAATCCCTTAATCTCTGCTTCTCCCCTAATCCTGGACTCTATAACTCGAGAATGTGCAGTTTTGAAGACTAAGGCTATCACACTGGAGCCAGCGCTGGCTCTGTTTGCTGGCTCTAAATCTTTAGTGTGCAGCTGCATTTGCATCAGTGATAACTTGTGTGTCTGTCAATGTCTGAAATAAAAGCTGATTTCTTGGGTGGGATGGGGTTTAGGAGAGGGAGGCTTGAAAAAGAAGGCTGGTACTGAGGTATTGTGATGATGTGGCAGGACAAGCTCTCCTTTGCTGATTGAGCTTTTGTCCTTTAGAGACTCTAAACCCTCTTTTTTTTTTTCCTATGGTATGTGCTTGTTTACAGCTCTGATCCTTCCTGGTGTTGGGTGTGTTAATTATTCCAAGGCTTACTCAGTGAGAGACCTTGAAGAAGTTTCTCAGTTTTAGGAGAAGGAGAGTATTTTCAGTGAGTCTCGTAGGCAGAAAGGCCTAGACTTGCCTAAGATTTAAGAATTCTAATTTGCTATTAGCAATATGCTGTAAGCAAGCTGTGCACCAGGAATGCAGACTGAGCCCTTCTGGGAGCTACTGGGTTTGAATTCTTGGTTCTCGTACGGATTCACTTGTTTTGTGGGTCTGAGTTTCAGATCTTGCAGAGATACAACCCATATATTGATTTTATTGATGCTTATCTTCAGCAGCCTACTTCTTGCATCTAGTGCAAGACAGGGCTGCCGGGGAGATGCCTCTAAACCATGCCCTTCAGTGACACGCTAGAAGGGCTTTCCCAATTAAAGCTTTCTAAAAGCAAGTGCCTAACATATTGTGCAGTGGCTTGGAACTTGCCATTCTTCAAGCCATGAGCGTTGAGGTGAAGAAAGGAGTGATGTATAGCTATGTCAGGAAATCCTGAGTAATAGCAGACACAATTCTTCCTTCCACCTCCCCTCGCCTGACAGTGTAGAAGTGCTGCAGACCCAGAGCGTGACTGCTTGCTACCAGGACAATGTGGTAGCACCACTCTCCCTTTCAGGATTTCTTGCCCCTTTTAACATGCCCAGTCCTGTCGCCTTTCACTGGCTTATATCTTCACCAACTGCACCTTGAGGCTGACAATTCCTTCTAACAAACTTCATCTCTTCCAAAGCCCAGATGATACCGTCAGCTCCATGTGAGACCAGATCAGTGACAGGATGGGAAGTGCCCTGCATGTGTGACGACCAACATACTTAGTTTCCTCTCTAGAGGAATGGGGAAGAGATACTTCTATCAGCCCTACCAAGGAAGCCTTACAGATGCGCTGTCCGTCTACTTTCCAGCGACTCACTTAGAAAAGCTAGAGAAACCCCTCACTGTATATTGGACAGGGGATGTGCTGCCAAGGAATAACTTCCTCTGCTTGTACCAAAATTGAAGCATCGACATCTAGAGACAGCTCCAGTCTCTGGTCTGAACACGTGACCTTATACTGGTCTTATTTTTCACTCGAGTGAAGAAAAGTGTCAAATGAGCATCTTTAGCATGTAGCTAGATTTTCATACCTAAATTGGAAGGATGTATTTACGCATTTACATTAATAAGCCTACAAAACTAGGAATTGTCATGGAAATGTCCTTAAAAGCAGCCCACCCCACCTGTGCTGTATGGCCATTGCTTGCGTGTGGTCCTGTGCACTGCTTTAGGAGCTCGGGATCTCTTTGGGAGAGAGGGGCATGAGGCAGAAAGTGAACTCTGTGTGCAGAGTTAGGTCAGGGAAGCTCAGCTGTCTCCCTCCACCACAGTGCTTACATTCAACTGGACAACATTCTGGGGAGAAAGGAAGCATCGGCTGCACCCTTGTCCAGTGACTGCCATGGCACCGGCACCGACTCACTGCTGTGGCTGGAGTCCAGGGACACTTTGCTTCATAGACTTGCAGAAGGCAAAGGGCAGACTGTCAGCTGCTCCTGTTTTGACTCTCAAGCCACAAATATGGATACATGACCAGCAATAACACCTTAATATTTTTTTGCTGCTTCTGTACCAATAATGAGAGTTACAGGGTAGTCCCACACCTGCAAATACCAGTGACATGTCCTAGGAAGGCAGCGAGATGCAATTGTTTGAAGAGCCAGTCTCTAAAACATGCTGGGTGGTGCAGACAACAAAAACCCCAAGTCAGGTGGAGGCAGATGTCCTAATGCTCTTGGGTGATTGTACAAATGCTCCTTTCCTCCTAGTTGCTTAGTTCTGCCTATTCCCGGAGTCCCTAGTATGTCTGGTTTGATTGTTTTGGGTCAAATCCTACATCAGTTATGACATGTGTTCTGTTTTTAGGTAAAATTAGTTCATCCTTTGTTCTCTTAGAGATGTGAAAAAGGGAACGAGAACATTTCTGTTTACTGTGCCATTGCTTACAGAACAGAGCTGCTCTGGGTGGGTCTGTCTGGACTTCAGGACCCTAAGGGCCATCAGAGGTCCTTCCCAGTCAGTGGATATTGGGCTCTTCACTGCAGAGAGTGGCCCTTATTGGGGGTGCTGCTACAACTTTTACAACATTTCAGGCATTTCTCTATAGTGTCAGCTAGGAAGAAGAGATGTTGGCTGATGAAATGTGGTGGCTTGGCTGAAGGGGCCGGAGGCTGTGGCTGCCTGTGAGGGAATGAGGGGGCACCCGGGAGAGGCAAGGGTTGGATCTGGCAAAGGCCATTGTCTCTCAGTGCCAAATATCGCACTCTGCTGTGCAGCTGCTCCTCAGCACTGCTTCAGCCCTCGTTAGGCAGGTTCAACCCCTCTGACTGGGCTGCCCAAATCAGCAGCTCAGGAGCTTAGTCTCGTTACTCCCTTCATGGGTCAGTGCTTGTGCTAGAGAAGTGTCCAGACTGGTACATGTTCCGTGATACCCAGGTGCTCAGTCAGTGTGGGCATCTGCACTCTGCTGAGCAGCATGTTCTTGGAGTGCTTTGCTGGGCAAAGCAACATGCCCAGAAACAGTCTGGTTTTATTGTAGGGCTACAGAGGGGAAAGGGCTCTGCCCATGGCTTGGAGTAGAGAGCTGGGGTTTGGTGAATAGAGAGTCATGTGCTTAGTGGATGAGGATTTTAATAAGCATAAAGGAATTCAACTTGTGACATCCATAGTAGGCCTCTCATGGAAATGTCCACGACCAAAGAGTGAAGTTCTTGGATGAAAGTTGTCTGGAGAAATATAGGAGCTGTGTGAGGGGTGGGTAGGTAGGTTTGGGGATGGGATAGTGAGTATGAGAGCAGAGACCAGGCTGGTGGGAGGTGAGGATGCCTGGGTGCGGGGCAGCCAGGGCAAGATAGAAATGGACAATGAGCACCAGTTGTGAGCCAGTGGCACAGGGAACCACTGTGCTGAATGACTGTCTGTCCCTCCCATCAGAATTGCTAGAAGGCTCCTTGTCTTTGTGTGATGGGGAGATTTAAATCCATAAGGAGAGAAAGGATGAGGTCTTAGCATGACTTTTGCTCCTCAAACTGCCTGAAGCCCCCACTACATACGGCTTGTGTAGAGCAGAAACACAACACCATGGAGACTGTATGGAATTGTTCTAAACTCTTTGCACCTTCTCAGGTTTCAGAAGATGTATCTCCTTCACACCCTTGTCCCAAAATCCTAAAAACGAAAAAGGAAAGTTATCTGGGTAATTTTGAGTAGCTATTGCAGGAACTGTTTTAGATAAGGTCACCAAAACTTTGAAGATTTCTCAGACTCTTAAGAGTTTTGGGAAAAAGAATGTTCAATCTAAACCTGGCAACCCCTGTGAAAAAAATATCCTTGGTCAGAAAAGTCTCCTGGGTCCTGCAGTGGCTGGGCTGGACTGGGCTGGCCATCATGGGAGATGAGGCTGGAAGATACGTTTCCCAGAACACTTGCTGGGCACCACGATGTGCACAGGACGCCTGTGCTCTGCCCTAGGATGGTCCAGCATGGCAGTGACTGCAGCCACAGGCACTGGCTAGTGCACCAGGGACCTGCTGCCAGCAAATCCACCTCCTCCCCTGGCACTGCTGCAGTGTTCAGAGGACGAATGCCTGAGTTATGAATGGCTGATCTCTCCTGCAACATGCTTGTGTGAAGGGTGAGCATCCAGCACCTGCAGCCTGGCAGTGCCCACCACGGAGCCCTTGGCTCAGCTACGCCATCCCACTGGCACCCATTGCCGCAGCCAGGTGAGCTGCTGGTGCGGTGGTTGCAGGGGATGTCCCGGGAATAATATCCAGCCACTCCCCCCCCCCCCCCTCCACGACCAGGGGAATTGATTCACCCGGCTGCCTAAAGATGGATGTCTGCAGTGTCAGCATCGCTTGGCTCCCCAGCAGGAAGGCATGCCAGGGAGCCTTTTCCCTGCAAAGGCATCTCTCCACCCCACTGCTTGGCTCAGGTTACAGCCCCTGAGGAGGGAAGGCTGGCGTTTGAACTCTGTGGTTGAGGGGGAGGGAGGCCTTTCAGCTTCCCTCTGCTTGTGGGCTTCCAGCCAGTGCTGACCTATAGCTCCCTTTGGCCACAGGCTGGTGGTGCAGCAGGTCTCTCCTTGCCTACGCTGGGTAACCCCTGCTAGAGAGCAGATAGCCTCAAGGACACAAGTGCCACGGGTCAAAGGGCTTAAAAGGAGGAAAAGCCTGTCTTCAAGGCACTGCACAGCTACAGAAATTGCAGCTCTTTCCGGCAGATGTCAGCTGGGAATGGGAATCAGCTGCAGAGGCCACGGGGGGACATCCCAGGGTTTCTTGGAAGTGATACGCTTGCAGTTCCCCGAATGAAGTGATTGCTGTTCACGTGATATTAGGGAAATCTACCTGACAGCTCCCTGCCGTGTGAACCATGGGGGCCTCCAGAAGATCTGTCCTGCAGGACAGCCCTTGGAAAGAGGGCTCCAGAGCATGACCTGTATATGAGAGCTGTTTTGTTCTTCTTCCCTGGAGCAGAAGGCCACAGGCTCATCCAGCCCAGGGCACTGATCCCAAGTACATTCAGTAGCTGATATTTATGGCAAATATAAGCAGCAGTGTTGATACATGGTGATCCCATCACTAGGATATCCTCATGGCCTCCTCCAGTTAGCAGCTTAGGGCTCATTCACATGAGGCACAAGGATCTAAAGGCTTTGCACTTCTAGAAACTGTTTTGGAGGCTGAGAGCAGCAGCAGCAAAGAGCGGATGGTAAGGAGATGGGGACTGAAGGGGAGGCTGAAGAGCCTTGCAGGAAGAGCTTCAGAAGAAAGTCGTCACTTGGCTTCCTGCAGGAGAGGAGGAACAAGGCTCTAACCAACAGAAAGCCAAAGCTACCAACAGCAGCAGTGCGAGAGGGGAACGAGGCAGGAAGGGATGCAAGAGTTGTATGGGCCATGAGGATGAAGAAGGTGGATGCCAGGAACAGTGCAGCTTAAGAGACCTCAGAGAGGAAAGGAAAATGATAGAGTAAAATCTGGTCTGTGAGGGTGTCTGGGCTGTTGTTCACGGAGGACAGCAGGAAAGGAAAACTCTTCTGAGACTATCACCCCAAACCCTGTCTGATTCCAATGGGCTAAGTTCCTGAAGGGGCCAGACGATGCTGGCAGAGCCACAATGAGCAAGGGATGAGGACAGGGAGTTTGTCAGAAGAGCAGATTAAGGTGGTGGAACCAAGAAATACATGAGGAGGAGATTTGGCATCTTGTGGTCAAAGCCACTTCGAATTGGCCAAAACCAGGGTGAATTCCTGCTGATGATTCTTTGCTCCTGGTCTTTCACTCTCTTCATGTCAGCAGGGTAACCTGGGCTCAGGCATTGCTCAGACTGCCAGCGTCTCTGGCTGGTGCAAGTAAGAGGCTCCTCACCCTGGAGAGGAAAAGGGTCCTGGGCATTCTTGAAACTGTGGGTTGGCAGCTGGGAAGTATCCAGGATAGGTAGGTAGTGCCTTGTCCCTGCCCTCTCTCTGCTTCCAAGACATCAAGTCTGGTCTCATCAGATATTCCTGGAGAGCCCTGACTGGCCCCACGCCAGGACTGTCTGGGGAGGGGCAGTGACTCCCTGCTGCATTTGGGGGTGCTGGAGGCTGAGGGGGGTCTCATGGGGACTGGGGGGTGAGCAGAGGGCCAGGCTCCCTTGCTTTGGCAGCATGGAAAGCCAGCGAGGCATTTGCAGGAGATAAGCTTCGGATATCTACCCTGTGGCTTCAAACAACTGCTGGGTGGAAGGACTGAAGTGGAGGCATGACGTGATCACTGAAGCATTTGTCCCGTGCCCTTAGGGTCAGCCTGGCTATGCTGGGAGCCCCCTGTCAAGTACAAGAACCAGCGCTGACCACTGGGTTGAGCAGTTCTCCCCTGAAAACTGCTCTTATTCTGAGCTAGAGCTTCTGGTGGTGGGAAATGGAGGCTGTGACTAGCACTGGTTTGTGTGGGGCACTCATGCTGATCTACCGCTGTCACTGGTGGCGGAGGCAGTGGCTGTGCGCCGAGCCTGCTAGCCAGCCAGTCAGTCATACACATCATGATGTCATTCTACTGAAAAGGCAGGTGACATCTGTTGTCAAGTGACATTGATAGGACACCAAGCTGGCTGTGATGCAATCCAGGTTGTTTCTGTTCAATGGAAACTTTTGGATCAGCTTACAGGCTGTGACACCTCGCAAAACACTGTGAGCTCCATGGAGGGGTGAATGCCTGCTTTCTAACCTTAGCCTTAGGCTCATCAAAACATGCCTCTTCATATAAAAGTGGCACTACGCTCACCTTCCCCTCCCAGCCAGCGTTACAGGAGCTGATCGTGTGATCCACTCCCCTCTGTTCAGGAATGAAGTGGTGGGATTTTTTTCTCAAAAATAGCCCTATCCCTAGGAGTGATAAAAGACTGGGATAAGCCCATGAGGTTTCCATTCACAATACTTTTTCTGCTGTGTGCTGGGAGGAATGCAGTGAGCCCAGAATAACCTGCATCCCATTCTGCCGAAGTGTTCTGTTTGCTGTGGGTGCCGTGTCCCCATGGACAGGCCGGCTGTGCTGCCGTGTCTCACAGCCTGATGTCTTGTCCCTCTCCTCCCCAGGGTACCCGCAGCCAGAGGTGACGTGGTACAAGGATGACGAGGAGATGGACCGCTACTGTGGCTTACCCAAGTACCAGATATTCCGCCATGGAAATCACCACACTCTGCAGCTGTATAAGTGAGTAACGGCACTGGAGAGCCGTGGTGGGATTTGGTGATGGGAGCTATGAGCATGGTTTTGGTGTTTGGGGGAGCTGGCTGTCAGCAGTGATCTTCCCCCAGCACCCATGCTGACCTCTTCTGCTCCCCACTGCCGTGTGCCTGGCTGGCCCTTTCCCCCAGTCACACCAGTGTGAGATCTGTTACTGCACCTGAGGATAGGTGCCACACTGGAAGCAAGGGGAAGAGAGAGAAATTCCTGCCTCAGGAGCCTTCCAGAGCTGGTAGCAGTGTGTGCTGTGGCTGCAGCGGACAGGAGCTGAGTGTTAGGGCTGGATGAAGGGAAAACACTGGCTGCCTCTGGCATGATAGTCCAGAGCATCAGGCAGGACAAGGACAGAAACAGTTTGTAGGAATGTCCTAAGGAAGGGTGATGAGGGGAAGGAGCTGCAGCCCTGTCCTGGAAGGGCCTTTCCTCATTCTCAGTATGAGATCAGAGAAGGAAAGGACTGCTTTGGCACTTGACTGATGGAGCCTAAGTCCTCCTTTATTCAGCCCTGACTACCAGGGCTGTAATTTTAAATGAGGACTGTGTTTCTGGAGAGCCAGGCACACAGAGCAAAGAGTCTCTGGGATGTCGGAGGAGTGTGGCACTACCGGGAAGTGCAGAGTAATCAGTGTTGCTGGAAGTTCTGGCATCCCATGCTTCCAGCATGGGCTTCTGTGCCGCCCCAGGTGTGCTCCGGGTGTCCGTCGGAGGCTGTCTCACCTCTGGCAGCAGCGGGGTCTCTGGGCCAGGCGGCTGTGGGTGACAGCAGGGACAGTGCTGGTGCCTGTGGAGCGGGGTGGGAAGACTTTGTAAGGCAGCAGGGTGGGTGGAAGAACAGAAATGTCACCTAGACTGTGAAGAACTGAGAGGAGACCCTGCAGAGGAATGTGGCCAAGAACAGTCAGGAAGCCTGGTGCTATCTGTTTCTTCTCCATCACAGCCCTCTCTTACCAGAGTTACAGCCCAGGGGAGAGCTGGGCACTGACTGAATGTCAGGCTTGCTAATCTACTAGTGCTGAGAACAGGCGGAGTCCAGGGAGGGAAGCCAGCCCCAGGCCTCCAGACCTACCGTGGGCATCTCAAGGGCCATGTCTTTGTCTTCTGGCCCCTCTGGATCAAGAGGCAGGAGAGTGTGCATGGCTGTGTGCCCAGCGGTAGTGCCTGGGGAGGACAGGCAGGTCTCACACACAGCTTTTGGTTTCCAGGTGCCAAGAAGAAGATGCAGGCATTTACCAGGCCTCAGCTAGAAATAACAAAGGCATCGTGTCCTGCTCTGGTGTGCTAGAAGTGGGAACCATGACAGAGTTCAAAATCCATCAGAAGTGGTTTGACAAAATAAAGAGAAAAGCTGAAGAGAAGCTGCGAGAGATAGAACAGGGCAAGAAACGAGGGAAAGAAAATGTGGAAGTGGAGAAGGTGCAGGGAATGAGCCCCGATCGACTCCAGAGGAAGCGGAGACTGGCCAGGGATCTGAATCTCCAGTCAGGATCCTCTCCGTGGGAGAAGGAAGACGCAGCAAAGGTGCACGTCGCCGATTCTCAGTCCAGATTACACGAGGATATGTCTGAGCCAAAGGAGAGGGTGGCCAGTGCCATGGTGGGCTTCCCAAACACACTGGTGGCACCTCTGAAAACTGAGGTGACCACCAACGGAGACGCCGCTTTGCAAAGCGTGGAGGACAATGGGAACAACTTTCTCACATACATCTATGAGACAGTGGAGGACCTGGCGACTAAGCCAGGGGCCAAAGACTCTGCAGCCAAAAAGAAGAAGAAGAAGGTGGAGGCAGCAAAGCAGGAAGTTCCCAAGCGGGAAGAAAGTGGACGAGACAGGTCCAACCCCTCTCCAAATCCACGGTTTGGGCCTCCTGTCCCCTTGCGCAGGAACACGCGTTTGAGGGCGGCAAATGATCAAGAAGGGGAAAATGGTCAAAAAACCAAAGACCCCGAGAAAGCTGTGAATCAGGACACTAAAATCAACGGTGAAGTGCACTTCTCTTTGAAAGAGATGTATTTTGGTGAGCAAGTGAAGCCGGCGTCAGGCAAGGAGGAAGCAGGAGCCAAGGAAGAGGCTGCGAGCGAGGCTGCCCTGCAGCCTGTGGCAGTTGGCAGACAGAAGGAAGATGCCCTGTCGTCCTCGGAGGTCTCAGAGGCAGGACCTGTGCTGCCCGAGACACAGAGAGCCCAGCACCAAGCTCAGAAGTCGGAGAGAGACAAAGCTGTCAGTCCAGAGGTAATTGGGACAGAAAGGTGCCAACAAGGGTTGTGACAAGAAAACATTTGTGCTGCGTGGTCATCCTGTGTCACCAGCCCTGGGACGCTGCCTGTACCCCACGGGATCTGCTGCCAAGGCTTCCTGGGTCTCCACTCGTAAATGCACCCAGGCAAAAGGGCCTAGACAGCAGAGCTTCTACCCTATCTCTGAATAAATGTCATTCGAGGTGGTGAGGAGAGATGTACGTCAGGGCCCTGCAGGCGAGCAGCTGGTCCCAGGCTGGCCTGAGGCATGTTGTGAGCTCTCCTGTTTAATCCGGCAGGCTGACCTCATGCGAAATGTTTCCAAATCAGTTAAGCAGGGAGGACTGAATGGCTATTTGTAGTTGGGGGTGGACACCTCGTGCGTAGGACAGGCAGTGAGAGGGGTGACATCTGTTCAGTTTAGCAGTGAGCCTGAGCTGCAGCTGGTGCTTAATGAGCCCCCCATGCAAATTAGCACGGCGTGCCAGGTACCCCACATGAGCTGCACTGGGCAGGGCCTCACATTTTGTTTACAGTGCAACATGTATACAGTAGACCTGAGCTATTTTTTGGCTTTTCCCCGTTTGAAAACAACCTGTTTCAAGACTCATTGTGGTGGCAATGCAGCGCCAGGGCACAGCACCTGCTCCTGACCCTCACCACGTCTTTTAGTCAACTTCTATTTTTGTTGCTTAACCTGAAACATTTTCCATTAAAATATTAGACTGGAAGCTACCAGTCTTTCCCCCACACCACCCTTTTTGTTTTGTGACCCCCTTCTGTGGTTAAAGGATCTCTGAGTGCAATTGGCAGGGGCCACTTTGTCAGGATTTGGTGTTAGACCTGTGGTGGCTGCACGTGTTGAGCACAGACCAAGGCTGTCAGAGGAGACACTCTGGGTGCAGCATGTCATCCTCCATAGGTAATGCAAATATTTCAGGCTGTGGGAAAATCCACCATATGGAAAGTGGGATTGAAGGGTGCTCAGTGAAAAAAAAATCCTTCCTTCCTCTTCTACATTTCCATAGGCATGGGCAGGAGCACTATTTGCTGCTGCCTCCTGGCCTCGCTGTGGTGCCATGCCCTGAACCCATCTTTAACCCGAGCCATCAGCACCACATATTCCTGCAGGAATTTTTGCTGCATGAGAGCTGTGGCAAAGCATTTCCTTTCCTCCCTCTCTACTGGTTTTTATGCCCCTTGCTCATGAGGAGCAGGGAGAGTGTTGGTGTGTAGCTGGGGGAGAGTGTTGGTGTGTAGCGGCCAGGCTTGGGCTCTGATTCTTGAGCCGTTGACATGCATCAAGGTATTTTCCTCCTCAAAAGCCCACTCTCAGAGGGAGACCTGTAACTTGTCAGCCGGTGTGCCTTTCAGCAGACAAAAGAGAATGCTTTCGATTTGAATTTGAATGCTTCAGCTAGTTGCTGATGCTGGGGAAAGTGCCCTGTCTTTTGTGTGACCAAATAACCTATTTTAGAGCCCTTTAAAGCTGACTTTGGGCATGTTTGAGGATATTTCCACTCCCCACGAAGTGGATTGGTTGTCTTTATTCATCTTTCCTTTAAACATGAGAGGGTTGTAGTGTGAGCCTTTTCCTGGCCTTGGGACCGAGCTGAGCCCCGTGCTTAGGACTTCTTTCTTGAGCTGGAGTTAACCATAGCTGGAGGGCTTTGCAAAATACCAGACCATAGCCAGGCTGTGAACATCCTCATGCACCAGAACAGAGAGGAAATTGTATTTGTGTGATGACCACTCTTGCCTAACTTTAAAACTGATTCTTTTATTGTATTTCTTTTATATGTGCCTTTAGACTGAACGTTTTCCAATCACTTAAGGACAGATGCTGTTCTGAAAAGCTCCCAGGAAGCTTTTCTGAGCAGGCTTTGGTTCCTGCACCATTGATTAACAAATTTCACATGAGGCCCAAATTCCCTTCAGCCAAAGAAGCGTCCCCATGACCAGCATTGTTGTGCAGAGCCACCTCTGTGCATCCATCATGAGCCACCACCAGCCTGGTCCACCTCCACCTGTGGGCACTGTGCAGCTCATTATGGTGCAGTGAGGCTGGCCCCATCCCTTTCCCTGCCATGGAGGACAAGGTACTGTGGTAAAAGCCAGGAGGGGTCCGCTGCACGACACTTGTCTATCTCTTAAAATAAAACCTGATAGGCCTGAGCACTGGGATTCTCTGTGTAGTGGGGTTGGAGTAGATGATCTTTTGAGGTCCCTTCCAGCTCTTCAGATTCTGTGATTCTGTGATTCTGTGATTCTGTGTGTGACTTGAATTTTGTGTGCAGGAAAGGTCCTGCTAACACTGCTCCTCCCACCTCAGTCTTCTCATGTTCACATTGTCGTTATAGTTTGGGAACGGCTTGCTGACAGACTGGCATTACTTTTCCAGGTTTTTCTAAGCCTTCAAACAAAGCCAAAGTGGCACAAAATAGAAAGGCTAAACACCACAGCCCTCCTTCCCTGTGGACCTCATTTTTGGGGCTTAAAGCTCATGTCAGAGACCTCAGGAGAAAATCCTTAGCAGTGAGTCCTCTGGGATGGAAGGGGAACCTGTGGAGTGCATGCCCCATTCCCATGCAGGTGTCCCGATGTTGCCAGTGAGCATTAGCTGGGCACAGCGTGTATCAGTGGTGTCACTGCCCCCCGCCACAAGCCATATATATCCTACACAAACAGTTAGTGCCCCTTGGCTGGAAGATTTCAGCAGATCTCCTCTGGATAAAGCTCAGCCGTCACAGCGGGCAGCTTGTTGAAACGCCTGCTGGTGGTGCAGCTGCAGTCGGAAACATTTGAGCTTCCCGAATGTCAAAGAAGCAGGATGGCTGAATAGCACAGATAACGTCACAGTGTACAGTTACCCTGTAAATCATTTGGGCAGCCTCAGCCAGATAGTCTGTGACATGCCGATGCCCCATCTCAGGATGGGGATTGCAGATACAGTGTAGAGGGAGGCACCATGTCTTAAAAAAAGAGCAAGGGAATTATACAAGGTCTTGACAACGGCTGGTGAAAGCAGGAAGGTTTGGTCCTCGGGAAGGCAGCACGACAGAGGAGAGCGTTTTAGACGATGTTTTAGACAAAAACTCCTGCATCCTTGTGTACAACCAAGGCATTGAAGGGCAGAAAAGCCTTTGGAGATGATTAAAAGAAATATGGTTTTGTGCAGGACGGCAGAGTGCGACCCACTGCCATGTGACGATGGCAAAGCCAGGAGGCCCTGGATAAGTATCGGTGATACCAGGTTAATGCTTACAGTTCAAGGAGAAGTTGAGCAGTGCCTGGCAGTACAGACAGACCTCAAGCAGCACTGAGCAGTCCCGGGATGTAAAATGAGTCTTATTTTCTGGTTTTTCTTTTCATCTAGGTTGCAGCAATGGTGGAGCAGTCAGCTAGTGACCCAAACCACCCAGTGTCTGGTCCAACTGCAGAGAGTAGTCAGCAAGCCAGTAAATCAGAGGAGCTCAGGAAAGAGACGCTCGCCTGCCAGGAGACATGTGGAGCTGGGAAAAGGACAAACCCTCGGCTGAGGCCTCAGGAGCCACCAAAGCCACCAGCACCTTCTCCAGACCATGTGCAGTCTAGCGAGGAACACTCTACCCCTAGGAAGCAGACAGGAGAGCATTCCCGGGCTCCTGAGGGCAGAGAGACCCAACAAGGACTGTTAAATCAAAAAGATAAAAGCCAAGGCGAGGAAGAGCCAGTACTAAAGACATTGAGTGCTCCAGACCCTGAAGAAAACACTCATCATGAACAAATCACACATCAGGCAGCAGCCAAGGATGGGAAGAGCAGAGCGACAGGAGTATTGCTGCCTGGGAGCCATCCCGCTACTGGCGCAGGACAGAGCCACTCAACAGAGCCACCTCCTGGGGCTGTGCACCGGGAGGCAGGAGGGACACCCTTGGCACATGGCAGGCCTGGGATGCCAGCTCCTGCTTCAGATCAACCTGCCAAGGAAGAGCTGCTTCCCGCTCCTGCGGCAGGGATGTCGGTGGCTGAAGAGGCCCCTCTTGTGCCTAACGAGAGCGGATACGGGGAGGCCTCAGCAGGAGAGGTCCCATCCAGGGCCCAGCTGCTGCCTCCTCTGAGCAGAGAAGTGGAAGTCAAAAAGCCAGATGGATCTGACCCGCAAAAGAAGTTTTCAGCATGCACCTTAGGGGAGGAAGGTGCCAGACCGCCACCTGTGGAACCTCAGGGGAAGTTAGGAGGAGAGCAGGCAGCCACATCTCAGCACCAGGAGCCACAAGTCCCCCTGCTCCTGCCCAGCCCTGAGATACCTCAGGAGATGTCTTTGGAGGAGAAGGTGCAGCACAAAAACCTTGTTTCCTCCTTGAAGAACTATCTGTTGCTGCTTCTAAAGATGTCGGATGGCGGTAAGAAGTCCACGAAAGCAGACACTGACCCTGGGGAAAAGGAGCAGCCTGATGCAGAAGAAGTTGTGCTCCCAGAGATAGGCATTGCAGGCCTGAGCCCCCGCACCTCAAGGAGAGTTTTGGAAAAGGTACAAAACAACGAGCTCTTCCAGACAGCAGAGAACTTGCCTCTGACCCCCAGGACATCCAGACGGATCACAGGCATGCTCAACGAGGAGTTTGTTACCAGCCAGGAGATGCTGGCATGCAGGCCAGTGCCACCAAAGAGACGTACCCGGGTTGCTCCCGAGGCAGAGGGGCTGCCCCAGCTCTCGGTGCCCTCCATCGTGGTGGGCAGCATGCCAGCAGCGGGAGCAGAGCAGCCTCCTCATACTTACGATTTGCCTCCAGCGAGCACTGAGAAAGAGAGTCCTGGTGACCCTCTGGCAGTGCTACCTTGTGCCACACCAGAGGAGCTGGCTTCTGGGGCCCGGCGCAAAATATACCTCCCAAAAACCAAGCAGGTGGACGAGGAAGAAGAGGCTAGCCCAGAGAGCCCAGGGCTTGTGCCAAGTCCTACTGTTTTGCCGTGGCATTCGAGGAGGAACACAGCGCTGCAGCCGTCGCCAGCCCAGGCTCCAGCCCCTCCTGTGGAGCAGCACTCGCCTGCCCTGCCGAGGAAGATGGCCATGCTGGAGGTTCCCAAGCTGTATGAGGAGCCTGTGGGTGACAGCGGTGGGCATCTCGAAGGCCCTAAAGATGCTAAGCCAGAAGAACAGCCAGCAGAGTCCAAGAAAGCAAATAACCCATTCAAAGGTAATCCCCACTGAGCATGTTACTGGTTGTCCACCAAAGGACGACCCTGGCCAACTGAGCTGGCAATAAGTCATCTGAGGCCACGGGAGCTTTTTTGCATTTGAAGGGTTCTCGGTATTGCCCCTTGACAGTGTGAAAGCCAAAAGTCTGCCCCGAGACTTCTCTCCTAGCACAGGGAGGGCAGAGGAACGCAAGAGGCAGCAGCACTGAGATGGGCTGTCTCCACGGCCTGGACCTGGCCAAAGGAATCACATAATCCTTTTGCCTCAGTCTCCGTGTCCTGGTTCTCACCACACCTCATAGTGGTCAGGGATCCAGTGGGTGTCAGGGGAGCACACAGTCCTTTTTCACCTCCATGGTTGATGCTAATGATCCCTCATGGCATCGAACTAGAAAAGGCACATCCTGGTGCTGAAGTGCTTGGGGAGGCAAGTGATGCCCTTGCAGAAGTTGCCCCTTTTGCAAAAGTAAGGGTGACTTTGATAACTCCCTGCTTCAGCAGACGGATGTTTCCTCCAGCACTGTGCAGTGCTGTCCTGGACAGGCTCTGGCTGAGCCCCACAAGCCATTGTGGTGCCGTGCTCTCTGGAGTTTGTGTGCTTGTGTCCCACCGTTTCAGCTGAGTTGACCCCCAAGCCCTTCCCTGGGCAGGCAGTGGGACTCCCTGGGCGGGCTGCAGATGCCCATCCCCAGAGCCCCAAGCAGTGTGTCCTCGATGCTGCAGCTGGCACTCTGTGTCTCACCATACATCTCTCTGCTCCCTGTCCTCAGCTCCACAGGTCATTCGTAAGATCAGGGCAGAACAATTTTCTGATGCGTCGGGAAACCTGAAACTTTGGTGCCAGTTCTTCAACATTTTGAGTGATTCTAAGCTGCTGTGGTACAAAGACAAGATCCCTGTAGCAGAGGCCCAACGGAGGTAACCTGTCGGCTCCGCGTTGCAGTGGTCCTTGTGCATGGCCCCGTGGTCTGCATTAAATCCAGCTCCTTGCCTTGGCAGGGCGTGGATGCCCCTTCTCTAAGGCTACGTGGGGAGCTCTTTGCATGGCACATACATTGTAAGCTCCATCTTCCCTCTGCCTGGGGACAGAGGGGCTGCCCGGGTGGGGAACTGCTGCCAGATTTGTCCCAGTGATGTTCCATGTGGAGCCTGGCTTAAGAGCTGGTGCTTTGAGTAGCAGAGCCCTGGGGAGGGCTGGACCCTAACTTCACAGGAGGCAGGGAAGGTGCTGTGCCCATCCATCTCCAAGTTGGAGTGTCAGATGTGAGCTGCAATAGTGGGACCTTGGGTGACAGATGTGAGGGTGGCAGCTGTGCTGGGAGGGCCTGTATCCACACAACCACCATGGGCAAGCACCGAGATGGAAAATGAGCTCTGGCTGTGCCTTCTCGGTCCCTCAGCATTGGCCTTGCACAGGGCTCAGATGGCTGGGTGCCTTCTGGTATCCTGGATGCTCCTTTGGGCACATTTTGGAGAGCATGTTCTCCAGCACAAGGGAGCTTGTGTGGGAATATTGTGCACATAGGACAGGATTGGCCTGATGCCTTTGAGCATCCCTTGGGCTCCCTTTGTCATGAGCAGATAGAAAGTGGGGCTTCTGGGGCAGAAACAACTTCATATGGCTGATATCTGAGCTGGGGCAGGTGGACCAGGAGAAGCCATTGGCCGGAGCAGAGCCAGTAGGCCTCATGAGGATACCACCTCTTCTATCTGCTGCCCATCATCACTTTGCTGGTTCATGACGGCTATGTAGGGCAGGAACAGGGCTTTGGTTCTCATGGAGACCCTTCTGCCCTCTGTGGCACCACCTTGACTGGAGGAGCTGCCAGCCCAATGCATGCTGAGCAGTCCAGAGAAGGCTGGTAGCCTGCTGATAGCCTGTGCTTTGCCAGTCCCTCAGAGAGAGGCAGGCTGTAGGACAGGGAGTGGAATCTGCTCTCATTGCAGACAGATGAAAATGAATCTGGACACCTCTGTGGCTGTTTGGTTTCCAGTCATCCCATTCAGGTGCAGGTCTGTTAGCCCAAGCACAGCCTTGACCCATATGTGTTCAGCAAGTACCTTTATCAGTGTGTAGCCCAGTCCTGGCCAGACTTTGTGAGTCTTGCCTGGAAGACAAGCATCTCTGTGGGTACAAACTGAGGTGCCAGGGGAGCAGTTGGGATGCCCTCAGGCTTGCTTCCTCCGTAGCCCTCTTCCAGCCCTCCAAGGGCAGCATGGTACCCAGCCGACCTGCTGCCACAGGGCTCGGTGTGTGCCCCAGGCATCGCTGAGAACATGCTCTGATGTCTTCCAGCGCTGGTGACGAGACCCAGGCAGCCCTGGCTGTTGTGCAGGTGTCCAAGAAGGACTGCGGGGTCTACCAGTGCGTCATCAGCAACGAGTACGGCACCGACTCCACCGACTTCCTGCTCAGCCCAGAAGGTGAGGAGCCCTCAGCAGCCTGGCAGCTGTCCCGGCTGCCCAGGCACACAGTGGGGCAGCAGGGCCAGCTGAGGCGAGGGCCTGGCGCCTGCCTGCTCAGTGGAGGTCTCACACCTCCCAGCACGCCCTCCACAAGGTGCTTCTGCCTCCACGCACCAACGTGCGAGCGATTCATCCCAACACCCTTGCTGTGGAAGGGCGTGGGACAGGGTGGGATCTTGACAAGGCCCTGAGACCCCTTTGCTTTCTGTCTCCTCTAGTGCTGTCGGGACTTGTCTTGCGGGAAGAGATGGAAGGTAAGGGCCGTGCGCTGAGAGCAGCAGCGCAGGGCTGTGCGGGGCGCCGGCAGCCCCGTGGCGGGGGCAGGACCTGCCCGAGCATTCCCTCTTACCAGCTCTTCCCTCCTGCAGTGGGAGAGGAGATCGAGATGACGCCCATGGTGTTTGCCAAGGGCCTGGCTGACGCAGGCTACTGGGGGGATAAGCTCTTTGGGCGCGTGGTGACTGAGGACGTGGAGGTGGGTGCTGGTTTCCTGCGCAAAGCCTGCCGTGCCAGAGCCATCTACGGCCTGGAGCCCGTCTTTGAGTCTGGCCACACCTGCATCATCAAAGTGCACAATTTCATTGTCTTTGGGACCAAAAATGAGAACAGCCTCATCGAGAAGAACTACGACATCACTATCCAGGTGGGCAACTTCGTGGGTCACCCTCCACCTTCCCCATCTGCCTGTGCCACAGTCTCCGCCTCTGTGCTATCTCCTTCTACTTTTTGAATGCTCTGGAGGGGTCGAGCCGTGTTCCAGTGGGCTGGCCATGTCCTTGTTATTCTTGGCTGCATCTCTTCTCTCTGAGCACCACAGAGCTGCTCAGAGCTTTCCTGACGCTTGTCCTTTGACCACCAGGACAGGGAAACAACTGGCACATGTCCCAGGGGATGCCTGGCCTGGTGGGGGGTCCCAGGGAGGTGTTGGTGTGAGACAAGACCAGTCCCTGACTCTTCTGTTTGCGTCTCCAGGAATGTAAAACCCAGAACTCCAGCCGCGAGTACTGCAAGATCTTTGCTGCTGAGGCACGAGCTGTCCCGGACTTTGGAGCAGTGCCTGAGTAAGTGAGGTGCTGCGGCTCGGCGGGTTTGACGTGACCTCCCAGCAGAGCGTCCGGAGGGGTGGGGTGAGGGGGTTCCCCGAGGGCACTGGGGATGTCCCCAAGGGCAGCATGCTGTCCTCCTGCCCTCAGAAGCAGGGAGGCACAAGGCAGGGTTGCTGACCTGCCCCGCTGCGGCAGCAGAGCTCACCAGCCGGTGCTGACCTGTCTCCGTGCTCAGGATAATTCCTCTGTACCTGATTTACCGACCGGCCAACAACATCCCTTACGCCACGATGGAGGAAGATCTGGGTGGGCCCTGTGAGCAGTACTGTGTCACCGAGAGAGACGGCAGCCTGGTGGCACGAGGCACCTCGGAGATTGTGCTCAAATGCTGCACCTTCCAGCACTGGGTCTACCAGTGGACAAATGGAAATATCCTCGTGACTGACATGGAAGGTAACAGCATCTCCCTTCTGATTCCTGGGGGCCCTCACCACCTTCTGGCCCCTGAAAGGAGGAGGAAAGGCCCCAGTCGTGCCCTCCTGCCTCTTTCCCCCTCTGCTGTGGGGCCCATCTCCCAGGGCAATGACCTGCCCCTGGTGCTGGTGCCCATGCTGCTCTGGGCAGAGACTGGTTGTCCTCTCTTTCATTGCAGGGGTGGGCTGGAAGCTGACCAACGTGCGGATCGCTACCAACCTGAAAGGGTGAGTGGCTCTGAGCTGCTGGTGCAGCGTGTCCCTGGCCCCAGCTCATGTGGCAAAGGGCCACAGCAAGGAGCATGGCTGGGCTTGGTCCTCAACTCCCTGCTCCAGCGGGACGTCTCCCGGTGCAGAGCAGGAGCTGAGGGTGGCTGTGTTGGCAGGTACCAGGGGCTGAAGGAAAGCTGTTCCCCCTCACTGTTGGAGCAGTTCACAGCCTCTCACCAGTGCAACCACTACTGCAGCATCCTGGGCCTGAAGACGCTGGAGCCAGCCAAGCCCAAGGGCTCCAAGAGCCCCTCCTTGGGTAGGAAATCCGCCCAGTCCAGCCCCCAGCTCCAGAAGAAGGGACTGGCAAGTCCCCAGGGCACCCGCAAGGCTGCTGTGAGCCCCCGGAGCTCCCGGAGAGCTGCAGAAACAAGGGAGGCCCTGTCAGCCTCCAGAGCCAGGTCAGGAGAGAGCGGCAGGTCTGGCCGCCTGCAGTAGTTGCAGGTCCTGTGACTGGGCCTCCCTGCTCCAGCCCCCGACCCGAGCAGCCCGCGGGCAGCCTGCGGCCATGCTGGGGAAGGGAGGCCCCGGCAGCAGCCGCTGCCTCCGCGCTGCTCCCCGTGGCTGCAGCCAGGCCCACGGCGCCCATGTGTTGTGGTGTGTGCTGGTGTGGGCAGCTCGGCTGGGGCCACGGGGGCTACGAGCCCAGGGCCCCCTCACCAGTGCCTCCCTACTGGAGCTGCTGATGGTGGTGGAGCCTGTGGGGCTGCGTGCCCCTCCATACTCTGGCTCGCTTTCCTCTCTCGACTCTCCCTGATTGCCCGCCTTCAGTCAGGGGCTGTCAGACGTGCTCCCTTGGGCTTTGCAGGTGCCATTTCCCCTGCCAGGCCCTGTGAGCAAACTGGGAATCCGGGCTGCCCTCCTCACTCCCAGCACCTCATGTCCCTCTCCGTGTCCTCCATAAAGCGACCACCCCAAACCCCACGAGCACTGTGTAATGTGAACCCCGGCAGTGCCCAGGCACGTCCATGTGCCTCAGCACACGGGGATGTAAAAGGTTTTGCTGTCCTGGGGTTTAGTGGGGAGCCGCAGAGCTCACGGGGATGGGTTTTGTGCCTCCGCCCTCCCTTGTGCCCCGGGGCAGGTGCTGAGCTCAGCAATGCTGCTGTGGGTGCCAGCTGGCCCCACGTCAGGATGCTCTACCTCACATGGGGCACCCGGAGCTGGGCGAAGCGGAGACCTGACCCCCATGCCAGGAGCTGCTTTAGCATGTATGTCTGCCCAGCCCACGGGACTTGCCTCTCCTTGCCTACCTGCCATCTGCAGACCCCTACGCCCTGCCCAGCCCCACAGCACGCCCCAGTCATGCTTAGCGTCGCCCCTGCTCAGCGTATGCTGCACATGGTGGCAGCGACGCTCATGCTGGAGAGACGTGCTCAGCTTTGCGTCGCTCCCTCCTGCCCGTCGACTCGCTCAGGCATGCGGCAGCCAGCCAAACATGGTGGTGGCAAGCGAGGCTCACGGCCCCCAGCCCTGCCCACAGCGGCTCACTGCAGAGTGAGGTGCTGGGTGCCCGTGGTGCCACCACCCGCCATGCTGGTGTCTGGGAGCAGGCGGCCGGAGGAGAGCCATGGCCGGGCAGGAGCGCGGCACGCGTGAGGCTCCTGGTGCTTCGCTGTTGGGGTCAGTGTAAAATACCCATGTACATAGGAAGGTGGTGTGGGCAGATGGGTGCTCTCCGGTGCAATAAAGAGAGAAGGACTGGCCTCTTGCCCTGTGCTGTGGTCCTTACTGGAAAGATGCACCCAGGCATGGCAGGACAGGGCAGCTCGGTGCTCGGGAGATGGAAAGGTCTTCAAGTAATGACTTTACTCCCATCCACGCCTTGTGGGGAAGAAGAGAGTGCCTGAGGCCAGACTCCGAAGCTGCCAGCCAGCAGCAGCTCAGCATGTGAGGTCTGCAGGAGACACTGGCCACGGCCACTGCCGCTGCATGGTGCAATCTGAGCAAAGCCCCTCGAGCTGTGTGGATCAGCCATGGCCAAGGGCCAGCACAGGGCTGAGGGCAAGCGCATGGGACCACCGTGATTTATTTGGAAGCAGTTCCCCTGTGTCCGCAGGGCCAGCACCTAAGAGTGCCAGTGGGAGCTGCTCACGACGTCACCTCTGGTGTTCTGTCATCACCAGAGCAGAGCAGGCCAGACACACAGGACTCTGATGGGTTTTTACCTATCTTTGGGGCCAGGCCTGGCAGACCCCGGCGCTGCTGGGCCCATGCCCCAGTGTGGGTCACTGCCGGCACTTTCCTAGGCCATCCCCGCGCAGGCTGTGTGGTTGTAGTACCCGCAGCACTGTGCCAGGCACCACGAGCTCTGCGCCAGGCCGGCCCAGGCTCCTGTGAAGGAGAGCGTCCCGTTGTGGAGCACGGAGCTGGAAGGAGAGGGCCATGGTTGGGACAGGCTGGTGCCTGGCAGCCGGCTCCCAGGGCAGGACCCTGCACCTCTGGGGCCCTTCACACCCACCTGCTGAAAAGCTGCCTGCAGCACATGTACGTAGTGTAGCTGGTAGAGCTGAAGTTGGCAGTGCTGAGGAAGGACACGCAGTCGCCCAGCTCTTTTGGCACATGGAGGAGACCTGGGGGACAAGGGCTCCTGGTTGGGCCTCTTGAAGGGCAAGGCACGCAAATCCCATACCCTGAGTATGCTTGTGAGTCCGGTGCCCCAGTCCTGCGTGCAAATGCTGTACCCCAGCTGTGGCTGCCTGCAAATCCTGAACCGGGGACTGTACTTGCAGTTCTCGTGTGCATCCCACCTCACCCCTGAAGCACTTGCCACAGTGCCCCAAAAGCTGTCCTTGAAATCTCCCCCATCCCAGCCCAGGTGAGGATGAGGGGCCTCAGCAGAGCTTTTGGGCTTGGGCCACCCTGGCAAAAGCAGAGGGGAAAGCAAAGGGTTAGGAGCACCTGGCAGAGCCAGGACAGTGAGAACAGTGCAGCCATCCCCATCCCTGCACTACAGGGGCCTTCAACCCTCTGCCTGTCCCTCCCTGGGTCCCTGGGTAGGGTCCTACCTGCGAGGCAGGCGTTGAGCAGGGACACGCAGATACCGGTGAGCAGAGCTCGCAGCACGACGGCGGCCAGGTCACCCTTGCGCTGGGGCACCATGGAGGCTGCAGGGGCAAGGCAGGGCCAGTCAGATCCTTCTCCCAGCTCTGCCCTGGACTGGGGACAGGCAGGGATGTTCCCCAGCTGGCTCTGCCACAAAGTGCATTGCCCATGCCAGCCGCTGGAGTCTGGCTGTTATGGTGATCCCAGCAGTACCCAGCACACTGTCTCCCATCCTGGCAGCAGCCGGGTACTGGCTGAGGGCTGTGCCCACCCTGCACCCATGGGCCACAGTCACAGCCCTCAGCACTGGAGTCTCTGCTCTTTGTCCAGTGGTGGCATCTGGGCTGTGGGACGTGCACGTGCCCATGGGTGCAGTGCCAAACCATCCTGATCATCTCATGCAAATCACTTTTTTTATCAGTGTGCTGGCAAAGCCCCAACTTGGAGACCTGCAGGCAGCAAATTCTTCCTGCCCCAGCTGGGCCCTTGCTCCCTGTGCCCAGGGTCCTGTTGCATCGTGCCCAGGCACCCCAGATGTGGGTCATACTCACACAGGCCTCCCAGCATGATCCCGATGGAGCTGAGGTTTGCAAACCCACAGAGTGCAAAGGTGCTGATGCTCTCGGCTCGCTCCTGGGGACACAGGCGTGGGGGACAGTCACCTCTGTGCAGGAGCAGCCCCCAAGCACCCAGAGCTGAGCACCACATCGTGGCTTCCAGCCCAGCCAGATGTGATGGAGAAAAGTCCTCCACCCCAATCTTTTCTCCTTCGTCTGTTTTTAGGAGTGAGGATGCCGGTGGCAGGCAGCCTGCCCCTGGGAGAGTCTGGGCTGGGGGAAGGGAGGCAGCCCTGTAGCACCATGATCTGCCACACCAAGGAGCAGAACAAATGGAAAAGGGCTTCCTTGACTCCTTCAGAGAGACCCCCCTGGTACCCAGCAGTTAGAGAACATCCAAGCCTTGCTGGCCACAGGGGCCTTCCCACCACCAACACCGTCATCCCCCACCTGCCCACCACCCATCTGCCTGGCCAGGTCCCATGGACCATTTCGCCTGGCCCCATCCCTGTCCTGAGGCCCTCACAGATATCCACTGCTTCCGGCTCCCGTCCCACTCCTCCAGGCCCGACAGACGGTTCTTCTTGTACTTTGCCAGCTGCTCGTATGCCACAAACTCGTTCAGGAAAATCTTGATCCCCAAGAGCTCAGCCACTATCGGGGAGTCCGCCCAGTCTGCCCCCATGAGAAAGGCCACAGGCATGAGGACGTAGGAGCAGATCACCTGGGGAAAGCATCCCAGAAGGGAGCAACTTGGAGTTGGCCATCTGCAGAGCTCCCAGCCTGGACATCAGCTGCCAGAATTTGCCAAACACCCAGCAAGGGGCTCAGTAATCTGCTGAGGCAGTGGCCACGGGTCAGAGGAGTGGGGCTGCAGGACACATCAGCCCATGGAGCTGCCCCTGAGGATACCTGGAAGGAGAGCCCCTCGATGTCTACCATCTCCCCGAGCCAGTGCAGGGCAGCGTTGATAAACTCCAGCACTGCCAAGAAGGCAATGAGATTGGCTGCAATGTTGGCCACGAGCCCCACGGAGGCAGCAGCCCCATTGCTGGCAGCTTCCAGAATGTTCTGCTCTTCCCTGTGTGGAAAAAAAAACCCAACCCAATGAGCTCATGTGGCCAGGCATCCCTTGCACAAGATCAGCCTTCCATGGATGTCTGCACTCCACAGGCTCTCCCAACCTCAGGCCACCCACCATGTCCAAAGACCATGGCTTCCCTGCACGGCAGGACACGTGCAGCCCCACTCCAGCACCCCACTCCTCACACTCACCCACGGGAGAGATGGACGCTTGCTTTGCCTTTGAACTTGGACTCTTCTACCTCAGGGTAGACAAGTTTGGACATGGCAAGGGCGCAGGGTGCAGCCATCACAGAGGCTGCGATCAGTGATGCTGCGTCTATCTGCAATGTGCACACCACAGGCTTGGGCACCTTGCCCTTGGAAGTGCTGCATCAGCCAGTGGTGCCCAGAGCGGTTCAAGGCTCTGCCTCTGCTCAGGGCATGAAAAATGTCTGTGTTTTTCCCATCTCACACAGTCCTGGCATGTAGAGCAACTCCCCTGGAGGGAGGCATTGCTGGAGCTGCAGTGGTAGCAGCCTCAGAGATGTTAATGTCTCCTGCTGTTTGACCTAATCCTGATGGTTCTTATCCCTTCCTTGTCCATTTTTCATCAGTATCAGAGCAATAGATTGCACAGTGTTGCAAACTTCTACCTGCTGAGGAAGAGCCAAACTCCAAGTCTCATCCCTCCCCTGCCTGCTGAGTGGCAATGTCTCATTTTGACCTTTCACCTCTGGCTCCCCATTTAAGGAGGCTAATTAATGTTTAAATAGCAGGAGCTCATCCAGCAGGTCAAGGAGAAGGTTTACTCCCTGTTACAGAGCACTGATGAGGCCGTGTCTGGACAGTGTGTCCACAGTGGAGGCACTGATGAAGTGGCAAGGGCATCCCTGGGGGAGTTGGGGCACCAAAGCAGTGGCCAGGGACCAAGGCTTGCTCAGCTGGGAGAAACCAGGGCTAGGGGGGGCTGTAACTGCTGTTCCAAACTACTGAAAAGGGGGTTGGAGAGAAGACACTGCTGAGAAGTGCTCAATGAAAGCATGAGAAGCAACATCACAGTTTCAGTGGGGGAAGTTCAGTTGGATGCAAGGAAAAGTGGCTCCCTGTCACGTAGGAACTTGTGCGGTGGAACAGAGGTGGAGGGAGATCCATGGGGATGTTCACCACCAATCTGAACAAGGCCCTGAGCTTCCCCTTGGGCTTTGCCATCCCCTCCTTTGGGCAGACAGGTTAATCAGAGACCTCCCAGAGGGTATTTCCAGGCTAAATTTACCCTGCCATTCAGTGAGATTTACCCTTCTTGCCATGCGAGGACATCCAGTGAGGGTCCTGTGGCACTGCCTTCTGCCCGGCATAGTGCCAGGGTCCTGGCCAGGCCAGTGAAGAAGGGGCTGGACCTTGTGGCACCCTGCCCTCGTCCTGCCTACGGAAGGGGCAGCAGCAGGTCCTCTCCCACCTGCAAGTCCAGAGCAGCTCTTCCATGCCAGGACCCCATAGCAGGGAGCATGTGGCACACATCTGCACTCACCCCAAAGGAGATGTAGGCACCCATGACGCTTCCTGCAATGGTGGAAAAGCCACCAGTCATCACGGCGTGGATTTCTGAAAGGGTCATGTCTGCAAGGTACGGGCGGATGAGCAGCGGCGCTTCGGTCTGCAGGGGAGAAAACCCCCGTCGTCCCTGAGCCAGGGCCACGCCGGGCCCCAGGTCTGCTGGGGAGGCGGGAGGAGACCCTTCCTCCAGGGCAAGGCTCAGCTTCAAGGGCTGAGGAGCTGCATTTCCTACCCAGGACCTTACCTGTCCCACAAAAATGTTTCCCGCCACGCTCAGGGTCTCAGTGGGAGTGGTGCCCAGGGAGACCTGCAGCACCCAGGAGATCTGCGGAAAGACAAGGCTACCGTGCTCACAGAGGCTGCTGGCACTCTGCTGCCCTCCTCATGAGGCCTGGCACTGCTTGGCCCTTGAGCTGCACAGAAGTGATCTGGGGAAGCACCGACAGATCAGGCAGTGATGTTAACCCCGGGCCTGGGCTTTGTCAGGAAGACAACACAAGAAAGTGGGGGGTTGTGTCTATTCTTTTTAAGCAGGACAAATCAGTCACCCCCAATTCATACCGTGCCAGATTTCCTGGGATGTCCCTCAGCTGAGCATAGTGGTCAGAGGACCCAGCAGGTTCTCCCTTCCACTAGCACCCCAGAGCCAGGAGTGAGGCCCTACCTTGACAATGAGCCACTGCATGATGCCGAGGTAGTAGAGGATGGACATCACACAACTGAAGAAAACAACGATGGGCAGAGTCTGCAGGCAAGGCACCAGGGCATGGGGTTAAAGGAGAGCTGAGCAACACCTCTAAGCATGCTTGGGGAACCAAGCTCCTCTGTGCCACGAGCTGGACATGGCGTGGTACAGTAGAGCTGGCCATAGCACTGGGCCAGGCTGGCAAGGAGGGACAGGGCCTAATGCAACACCACTGCAGCACTGAGGAGGTCTGTGGGTTGGTAGAAAGCTGAAGGAGACTCATTGTACAGCTGAATGAGCTCTGCTGCAGCAAAGCTGGCTGCGTTTAGCTCTGTGTTCTCCAGGACTCAGCAAGGCAGACAGATCAGAAGAAAATCACCTCCCTCCCCATCTCCCATCCCCCATCCTCCAAGCTGACCTGAAAGGCAAAGACGTCTTGAATGAGTGTGTTTCCAAAGACAAAGCCAGAGCCAGCCGTGGTGTAGCTCAGGAAGAACTGCAGGGAGAGAGGTTACAGGGTAGGAAGAGATCTCCGTTAGCTCTTTATTTTACATCTCACTTCTACCTAGGAGGGGTCTGACCCCCCTGGCCGCACAGCTCACTTCACTGCCCCACCAGAGAATGGCCTTCTGAAGTCTAAGCTGGGAACACTGGTGGGCTGTGCCCAAGCCACAGGGTGCTGCTCCAGCCTGCAAGGGAGGCTGCACCAAAGGCTCTGGGCTGTTGCAGAAAATCAAGAAAGAGATGGCTCTTCTCTGGTCCCAAACAAAAACTTGTGTGTGTGTGTGCAGTCCCTGCAGCCTCTCCATCCCATCCTATCCTCTTGCTGATCACGGGAGATGCTACATGGAGGGTGGGAGTGTGGGACGGGGTGAGCGGATGCAGTACCTGGATTTGGTCACCCAGCCACCGGAAAGCTTGGACGCCGGGGGTTGTTCGGAGAACAAAGAGTCCAAATAAGAACTCCAAGCCAAGGCCCCAGAAAACGGCTCTCCAGGACACCTGGGGACCAATAGCAGAGCAGAGATGTTAGCAAAGCCTCCAAACTTCCCTCTCTGTCTCCCTTCCCGTCAACAGCAGAACGTGGCAAACTCGATCACACTGTGCACTGGGTGGAAGTTGTGGGGGCACGGGTAAAGCATTGCAGAAATGCACAAATGTAGGGCAGTGATAGAGGAAGAAGGTGAGTTGGTGGGACTCGAGAACTGGCTGGTGGGGAACATAATCTGCCAGGCTTACCCAGGAGATGAGCACAGAGACCTTCTGATGGTTTGACTGGTAGTTACAGACCTGCCAGATCTAAACTTCCCGTTCATGAACCCTTTGGAGGAGGCAGATGGAGGGACTGCCCAAAAAATTGAAGCAGGTTGTGTTGGAAGACACTTGGACTTGAATTGCTTTTGCCCAAGGGTGCCTGAAGCTCAGGCTCACTCTCCACCCACAGGCACTGGAAGGTCAGGCATGGATCTGATGCTAGGTCTCAGGGTCTGACTTAGTAAAAGGGGCAGGATGGAGGCACTGTGGTTGAACAGTGGGAAGAGCAGGGAGGTGGCTTTGGGGCTCCATCCACCCAACCAGCTCTACCCAGGAGCCCTGTTGGGTTTCTGCTTCCTCTTGAGAACTCCAGCAATGAGCCATGGAGGATGCCAGTGGGAGAGAAACACTTGTTCTTCATTCTTGGGTGGCCACCTCCTGTGAGGTGGCCAAGTCACACCTGAAACACATACTGCGCTATGGTGCTTGGAGCAGGCAAACAGGAACAGCACCATCAAGCAGAAGCCAGCTAATGAGATGAGCTGCTCTGGATTTCTGGCAGTGTCCAAGGCCAGCCATGCAACCAGGCCTCCCAGGAGAGCCACCACCAGCAGCCTGCAAAGGAAATCCCAGGCTGTCACAGAGACAATGTCCCCTTGGGGAGAGAAGCTCAGAGAGGGCAGGAGCTAATTGTGTGGGAGATGCCACCATAAGGTCCACGCAGCAGAAGAAACCAGGGGCTGGGGCACACATGAGATGTGTGAGCAGCCAGACGTTTCTGCTATGGCTTTGAAGCAGTCCCCAGGCCGGGCTGTGCTTTGTTGTTCAGGAGGAGTATGCAGGTTGCTGGGACACGTGCCCAATGCCACCAGGTGCTGGTGGCACTGGCAGGACAGCTGTGGGAGAGGAGGCCTGGGCATGGGGAGGGATCTGGCCCTGCCTTTTCCTGACTCACCATTTCAGCCACGGCCAGGACTTCTGGAAGCATTTCTGAATGGGGCTGAGGAGCAGCAATAGCTTTGCCCCATAGTGCTTCCTGAAGAGGCTCCAGCAGACGAAGAAGACAACCACAGCAGTCATGACAACCAAAGCGAGGGCTCGCTGGAAGTTGAGCCAACAGGCCGCAATGAAGTAGCACAGGTAGGCTGGAAAAGGCACATGGCGGGGCAGAAACAATCACAGATTCATAACTGTAACCACAGCCAATAACAAGGTTAATTTCCTCCAATGTCTGTCCCTGGCCACCCTGGAAGCTCCAACGTGTGTGAGGAGGATCAGGGGAGCACAGTCCCAGCAGCTGGGCTTATGGGCGACAGCGGCTCAGACAGGGGCTTTGGGCACCGTGAGTAGGGGCTGCTCTGGGTGGCTGTTGGCTCAGCTGCCTGGGGCACACAGGGCGGGCAGGAGGGACACTGCAAACCCTTTGGGTAGGTGGAGAAAAGGGAGGACAGGGAGGTACAGGTAGCCCCTGTGGACAGGAGTGATGGGGTGAGGAGGGGGCAGGCAGCGTGACCAACGAGAGCGGATACGGCCTCTGCAGAGCCTGCTGTGCGTGGTGCTTGAGGCCAGGGTATGGACAGCCAAAGGCGTGTGGGGATGGGGTCTTGGTGATGGGAAATCCTCACCTACTCCAAGGAGCCCTAGGGCGACCCTTCTGAACACCTTGGCATGAGCCTTGCAGAAGCGCTTTGCCTTAGACACTGGCTGCAGGGCCTTCCTGCGGAGAGTCACGTACCGGAGATGTGAGAGGCGCAGAAGATGGACCCTGCAGATCAATCCAACCCAACCCAACAGAGCCTGGCCAAGACCGTGCCTCGCAGGGTGTGCCATGGCCTCAGCTACTCCACTTCCTGCACCCAGGAGCAAGCTAGTCCATCACAGCTCAGGAGATCCCACCTCATGCCACAACACTCTGGGCACTGTGAGTAGGGGCTTGCTCTGGGTGGCTGCTGTGAGCAGAGACTCGCCACTGCCACACTACAAAGCCACACAGAGACATCAGACACTGTGTGGTCAATACGCCGCCACTCTGCTCCCAGATCAGGTTTCACTCCAGGAGAACCACCCACACAAGGCATGAGATGACCCCTGGAAGTACCATATGTGCCACACCTCCAGGGCTCATCCTACCTGCAGGAGGAGGAGAATCTCCCTTTCCCTTCTCTCCTCTCCTCTGTGCTCTCACCACGTGGCCCATCACATTCCTCATAGCATCTCTCCTCTCCCTGGAAAACATCAGTAGCTGGAGCACCCTGAACAGCTCCTGCACCTGACAAGAGAGGTAGTGGGGACTTACCGGGGAGCTGAAAGCTGGGTTATCTGTGCCCTTCCTGAGGCTGTCCAGGGTTATCTGGTTCTCTTCCATCTCTAGAAGTGCTGCAGCTTCAGTGCATCAGAGTACTGTGAGGGACCAGCGCCAGCTGGGGAAACAAGGACGGGATCACCTCTGGGAAAGATGCACGTCCAACACCAATTTCCAACTTTGGGTCTCTGGGAGGGGAACACCCTTTACTGTAGGGATGCAGAGCAGTTCCTGCACCACCACATCAAGGGACCATCCTAGGAGGTCCTCATCCTGTGGGGCTGGTGTGCTGACTTCTGCAGCTCTGGGAAGGTCTTTGATCTTCTGTATCTCAAAGAATAACAGGAGAGGATTAGAGACGGAGGGAGAGCTGCGCCCTCCCCCCCGCCCCCCAAGTTGGTGCCAGTGGCCACTGGCCTCCCTGAGCCCCTTTGCAAGTGGGATTTTGCAAAAAAAATACATGTGGCTGCATGCCTTATCAAGAGCTCTTTGTGCAAAAGAGTCAGAAAAAGAAGAAGGTCCTTTCACATTGATAACTGGTGCAGCATAGTAGCCATGCGATGGGTGGGAATGAGTGGTAGCATGCATGGGGACTGGTCCCGAAGGAGGGCCATACTGGGATAACTAGTCCAGTAAAGTCAGGAGAACTTGTGTTATGTCAGGGCAGGAGCCTTTGGAGCATCACATTTGGACACTCACCCAGTTTCTTTGCCTGGTGATGGATGAGGAAATGGGCAGAGAAGTCACAGAGAAGGCAGCAATCGACTGTGGGAGCACTTTAGTGTAAGTGCAGAGGGAATGTGGGAATTCTGTGCTTCAGAAGAGAGTCACAAAGGTCTGCACATAAAAGGTGGAGACAACAGTCATCTCCTGCTTCCCACAGTGTGAGAGTCCACTGAAGGGAGTGACCCAGCCCCATACAGAATGAGTGGAGGGGAGGAGTTTTGGAGAACATTCCCCTCAATGTGGAACCTCATGGTAGCCAAAGGGGCAGTGGGGTCCATGGGCCAGTGGAGCCACCACGGGGGACTACTGAGGCATGCTGGCCCCTGGGCTCACAACTCCTTGGCAGCAAGGAAAGACACAGGTCCAGGGCAGGAACTCAGATTCTGGACTTTCTCCAGCACCCTTGGTGCTGCCCTGGTAGGGATCAGAAAGACCTCCCCCTCCTCAGGCCCATCACCATTTCAGAGACACTACTCTGGGCCCAGCAGCCCCTCCAACACTCCCCATGCTCAGGGACGCTCCAGGGCACCAGGACCTCCCCAGGGCTTCTGGCTCTCCCAGTTGCTCCAAGGGACCTCTGGGCTGACGCCACCACCATGGCCTCACAGTTCCCCCCAAATGGCTCATCAGCCTTTTGTTTTGGTGACACTTCACTGGCTTCTCTCCCGTGTCGGGGTGAGACCAATCAGTTGGGCAGTGGNAACAGCCTCGTGCCCCACACCCTCATGTCCTCGTGCCCCATGACCTCACACCCATCGCGACCTCAGAGTCGCCATGGCCTCGTACCCTCCCTGTACCCCCCCAGATCCCCCCTCCCCTGTGCCCACTGGTCCCCACTCTCACCCGCCGTCCCTGGCGCAGCTGCGCAGCTCCTGGCCTCGCGACCCGGTTACCGATTAACAGCTCGGTCCAAAGAGCTGGGCTGGGTGCTGGGGCTGCACCGGCTCCTCCCAGGGCTCACGCCCAAGCACGTGCAAAAGGAGCCTGGCACGGCGACCCGCAGGGCTGATGGGGACACTTTCACCCCCAGGTGAAAGGAGCCTGGAGGGAAGATATTACAAGCAGAAACCCAACCTTTACCCCATGCCCGGAAATACTTCCCAGGAAAAAAAGCACCGGGCACACGTGGCCTCCAAAGTGGCACCACCACACAGACCCTGGGCAAGCGGCGCAGCCAAGGCCACAGCCAGAAGAAGGGCTGATGGCCCACACTTGTGGGCAGCCGCTTGTCTCTGTCACGGGGAGCAGAGGGGTGATGTGGCCCCAGGGAATGCACAGTGGCGAGGGCAGGGGCCTGGCTCAGACACGTGGGCTCCGCAGCCCACCCATGCCAGTGGAACCGTCTCCCTGTGGGTGTTTAGCACCGGTCTCAGTGCTAAAACTGATTCATTTCGGGGTGGATGCGGGGTGAGGGTGCCTGGCACCCGCGGCCATGAGTGGGTGCGTGTAAGAAATAGTGATGCTGTTTTTGCAGGAATAGAGCCCAAGCAATTAAGAGGAAGAACTCTTATCATCCTCGAGGTGCTAACCGGGTGGCTGATCTCAGGACTGTTATCTGTACCTCAGGGCTGTTGTCTCAAGACTGTTTTAGTTGTTTCTTTGTAACGTGAACTAGATAACCGATGGGTCCTAAATCTTGGGACTGTGGGGGAATGGGTGACAATTCACAAGAACCAGACACCCCCTGAGGGGATTTTGTAGGCTCCTGGGGAAGGTGTAAATCTTGGAGTACCTGATCAATGGGGAAACAAGGGAGGGACCTTGCGGCCGGGATAGGGAATAAAAAGAGCAATATTATATCTGTCAGGTGTGCTGCCAGCTAGGACACCCGCTCTTGCAAGAACGCTTAATAAAAGTGCTTCACTGCAGAGTCTGGCCTGAGCCTTTCGAGGGAAGAGCTTGTTTTGTTTCCTACAGTGCGTGGAGGGGAAGGAGCAGAACCCCAAGGGCCCCGCGCACATTGCGGCTGTCGCAGCGCGAAGGGGCAGCCGCAGCACGGGCGCAGCCAGAGCCCCGGTAGCGCGCCGTGATCGTATAGTGGTTAGTACTCTGCGTTGTGGCCGCAGCAACCTCGGTTCGAATCCGAGTCACGGCATCGCCCCGCGGTACCACGGCACACGGGCTCCGATGTTTTTGGGGTTTTTTTTTCCCCCTTTTCCCTCTCCCGTGGCTTCAAGACTGTTTTGTTTTGGTTTTTTTTTTACCCACGTCGAGCCGATATTTCACTTTTATTTTTGCTCCCCAAGTTCTTGGCCGGGCTGCGGGGGCCGAAGTCACAGCACGATGAGAACAAAGGGAAAAAAGGAGAAAAAGAAAAAGGGAGAAAAAATAGAGAATAAGAAAGCAAAGAGAATAATAAAAAAAAGAAGAGAAAAGGAAAAGGAAAAGAAGAGAAAGGAAAAGAAGAAAAATCGGAGCCCGTGTGCCGTGGTACCGCGGGGCGATGCCGTGACTCGGATTCGAACCGAGGTTGCTGCGGCCACAACGCAGAGTACTAACCACTATACGATCACGGCGCGCTACCGGGGCTGTGATGGCGCCGCCGGCGCCGCGCGCCTTGGCTCTGACGCCAGCTGCCGCCGTGGCGCGGGAGGTACGGGGGCGGCACGCGAACGTGCGCTGTGCTCCCCACTCCGCTCCAAGCCCTCGCCGAGCCCCCAGCTCACCTCTTCCACTGGCACCAGTCCCGTATCTCACCCTCACCCTGGGTCTCTGCAAACCACCTCAATGCAGTTTCAGTCCCGACTCTCCCTCTCCAGCCCTGGCCCGGCAGTGAGCCTGGCGGCATCCCTGCTTCCCACCAAAAGCTGGATGCATGCCTGCCTTTCCCTGCCCTTCACCCCAACCCTCATCCTGTCCTTCACCTCAGCCCTCACCCTGTCCTTCACCCCAGCCCTCACCCTGTCCTTCACCCCAGCCCTCACCCTGTCCTTCACCTCAACCCTCACCCTGTCCTTCACCCCAGCCCTCACCCTGTCCTTCACCCCAACCCTTTCCCTGGCCTTCGCCTCAACCCTCACCTCACCCCTGTGAGTGTTCCATAGTTAATAAAGTTTCCATTTACCAGAGCACTGACAGTGGGGTGGTGCCTACGGACCCTCACAGGAAGATATGTGGCTAACAAGGAAACTGCCTTTGTGGCCCCAAAGCAGCGGCGGGTATCAGCCTGTGCTGCTGTGCTTGGTTGCTTCCCAGTGAAACACATCAATAGTTAATGACTCTTTTCTTATTTTTACCGTGCGCCATGTATTAAAGGCTCTTTTATTCTCTCAGATATGCAAAGAATTCAAAGCACCTGTGATCAAAGGACTTCTTTGTATAAAATATTTTTAGAGCAATCACGGCACTTCAAGGCACTTCATGGCCCAGATGACTCACACCTCTGTGCTGCATCACGGGGAAGAGCTGGCCATGGAAGGCTCTGCTCCTGCCTGCGCAGGGAGCTCGTCACTTGGCACACACCCTCCTCTACATGTTTTGCTTGCTTGCTGGATGAGGCAGCCATGCTGCCCGTGCTGGGCAGGGGTACGTCCCTGCACTGCATCTCTCCTGCATATTTGCTGCAGCTGGTGAATTCTGAGTCTAGAAGTCTTCCTGAGGGCTAGGGACAAACCAGACGAAGGCCCTGTGCACCTTGATTACTCTGAAGTAGTTACTCCTGCCAGCTTGAGCTCCCCATCTTGCTCATATCCAACCCAGAAGACCTCAGAGTGTTTGGGGAAGAGAGAACAGCTGCTTGTGTCCACCCTTTGGGGATGCCCACCTGTTTCTTCCATCAGCCACTTCTCTGTTGACTTGCCCTGGGCACTGATGCATGTGCTGGTCACTCAGTGATAGCAAGAGCCTTTGAAGAGGGTTTCCACAGCTTCAGACCTGGATGACCTGGAGATGATGACAGAGAGGCTCCCTTGTGGTATCCCTGAAAGGCCTGAGTGTCCATGTGTTTTTTGGTACTGCCCTTCTGCTCCAGCACTGCCCTCCTCCCTCCTTTGTCCACCCTCCAAGGATCCCATTTTGTCCCTCCTGTAGGACTGTAGGGATGCTGCTCTTGATCCTCTGTGGCCAACCCTGCCACCATGTCTGTCCTCATGCTGGACCTAAAGTGGGAGCGGCATCTTTGGGACGAGGTACCTGTGTCTCGTCCCATCTCCAGGGAGTTTAACATCATCGTCGGCCCCTTGAGAGAGCTCTGACCACCTGGACTCCTTCAGGACAGGGGACTGCTGTGCCATAGAGTGGAGTCATCGCAACCTCTGAATCTGGAAGCATGAGGTTTTGGAGAAGAGTCCTTGTGCTGCCCTGCATCAGGCATCTTGTGCACTCCTCCACATTGAGATGGTGTCTCAGTGCCACCAAGCTGGGCTGTGTCACCCCTGAAAGGATAAGCCCAGCTCCATGCCTATCTGCTCTCATGCATGGTCCTGGATAACTGCTGTCTTGTATCAGCACAGCTGCAGTGGAGAAGAACCCGAGGGAGAAGGTAGAATGGTGTGGAGATGTGGAGCACCTCCAGTAGAGCTCGTTCCCCAGGCCTGATGGGGACAGAGAACCTCCAGTGACACACACAGCACATCAGTGACAGTGACCAGCAGATTCCTTCCTGGGCACTTGCACGGGCAGGCAGAGCAGGCTGGCGAGGATGGTGTCCACCATGGATTGACCCTGGGCCTGGTGTGGTGCAGGGCTTGCTCTGGCATGGGCACGTGCCAGGCACTGTGTGTACAGCACAGGCTTCTCCTGGGGGTGGGCAGGAAGGAGGCAGCAGGGCTCACACTTTGGATGCTCGGCAGAGGTTTCTGCAAGAGGGTGGCTGGCAGAATAACAATGACATCAGCTGCCGGAACAGGCATGACTGAGATAAAGGCTGCAGCAATATGGAGGAGTCAGAGGAGTCAGCCAAGCATGGAAGTGAGCAGGGAGGAGGCGAGTAGACACGGAGATAAGTGTGAGCGGGCTGTCAGGGAGGTGTGAAGCTGCTCCCACCCGCCACAGGCAGTGATGGTCCCATCCCAGCACAGCTTCCTACCCATAGGCTCCCTTCCCAACGGGATTCGGAGACACACACTCCTCATGGAATTGTGCCAGGCCATCGGAGCCCAGACAGCCCTCTGCTGTGTGGTTTCATCCACAGGCTGCTGCTGGACCTGCCAGGACATGTTCACGCAGCAAAAGAGATGAGCTCGGAGCTCAGGTTTTGTCTCTCTGCTGGGTGGTCTGATCCCTTCAGGCCTGATCCCTCTGGGCTCTGCTCAGCACCTGGGCAGGTTAGCTGCTCCAGGCAGGCCCCTCAGCTGTTCCCAGCCTGCTCTGCCTCTCAGTGGCTTTTCTCCAAGCTTTCTGCAGGTTGCATTCAAAGGGATTTTAAAGGTGCCTGCAATGTGAAAACACTGGTGCAGCCAGGCAGAGGGCTGCTGGGCCCAGACGTTGCCACTCCGTGCGTGGCACAAACATAAATCTTCCATCTGGCACAGGAACAAGAGCCATTCATCACTGCATGGCTGCCTCAGCTGCTCTGCTCTTTGAGCAGCCTCTCCAGCTGTTTCCTCACCAGGGCAGCCCCCAGCTTCATTTCCCCTTTCTCAAGGAGGCAGAGTGATCCCCACTCCTTTGGTTTCAGATCCCTGAGAAGGCGATAGTGCCCGGGGAGGTGGGAGGGATGCCTGTGCTGCATGGAGGCACTCTGTGTTTTACTGTTGACAGAAAACCACACACTGCCTCAGGTCAGTACTGTCATCTGGCTATTCAGAGGCTGTAAATTCAGCTTGCAATTTACTCTGCTGCCAAAAGCCTACCTTCCTTCCTAAGGAAACCAAGAGCAACTCCACTGCATTTCAGCACCTATTCCCTATTCCCATACCCATCAGCACTGCTGGGCCAGTGCAAGATGCTGGAGCAAGAGCTGGCCAGAGAAGAAGTGAGCTTGAGCTGGGATAATTTTGGAGGTGAAGGCGCAGGGGGGGTTGGGAGTGAAGGACAGCACATCTGAGGTGAGAGATGGTTGCAGGGAACCTGACACAGCTCCATCCCCACCATCCGCCTCCCCACTCTCTTCTAGCTCGTGAGACATGCAGCAAGGATTGAAGGAGTCAAGCGTCTCTTGACACGAACATTAAGCTGTGATGCTCTTGAGAGGCTGGATGAGCCCAACAACACTGCACAATTTGGCCCTGCTTCTTCTGAAGCCCAAGCCTCAAAGGGCATTTTTCCAGTATGCCAGCACTATGTAGGGCAGGCAAATGGACTACAACAGACCAATTTTCTGCTGGGTTATGCTTTGAGATCCCCTTGCTTGGCTCAAGCATTCAGATCAAGGAAAACGGCCCCTAAAATGTACAGAGCAAGGATTCACAAAGATGTCCTGTCCCATCTCCAAAGAGCACACAGCCTGGAGCAGCCCCTGGAGCCTATTCCTGTGGGCCTAGGATCCAGCTGAAGAGGGCTGTTGCAGAACTGTCCCAAGAAGAGCCAGCCACCCCACAGCCCTGTATAGACCTGCCACTTGTTCCGAGTGCCCTGCCTCTTTCCAGCTGTCAGCCCAGCTCTTTCTGCTTTTGTCTGCACCAGGAGCGGGAGCCTCCTTCCTCAGAGGGATTTATAACCTGCATACAGCCACCTCTTAACCCCTCTTTGTGATGCTGAGTGGGCAGAAAACAGGCAGCTGAGCCGTGCTGCCAGCTATCTGCCAGGCGCTTGCCTGTCCACTCTTGCACTCTCCTCTGAATTCACCTCAATTTTATACCTCCCATCACTCTCTGAGACAATGGGCTGGGTTGGTGGCAAAAGCAATTGTTCCCTCCTGCGTGGGGAGTAGCCCGTTTTGCTCTTACCCTGCCGTGCCCATCATCCCAATGGTTGATGACAGCCCTATTAAGAGATATAAGGGAGATGCCAGGGGTGGCTTACCCCCTCAGGCAACGTAAAACCAGTGAGTGTCTGGCAAAGGACCTGGCTGTGTGACCAGTGGTCATTGCAGCTGGATTAATTAAACCCACCTTTAACTCTTTCCTGGGGCACACAGGTTCCCTGCTAGTCCCAGAGCTTAGGCCTCCACCAGCACCTCGCTCTGATTGAGCTGCAAATGCTCCAGCTCTTTAGTTTGCTCTGCCTCAGATCGATGAGCTCAGACAGCTCCAATCAATTCCACTTTACCACTTGCTTTTGAGTTCAGATCTGTGCTCTCCCAGCTGGTTCTTTGTTCATTCAGAGGAGGAATTCAGGCTTCTTATCCCACCTGGACACTACTGCAGCCTTGCAGGGTCAAGCACCTGGTAGGGCTACGTAATACCTGGTAGATGCAGATGTTCTTCCCTACCCTCCCCACGGCAAGGCCAGCAACAAAGGGGTGGAATTTGTGCTATGGCTGGGCAGAGTGTGGAAGCGTGTGGCTACACAAGACCATGAGTTTTGCAGGATATAATATAGCTGTCGCCACCAAGCCAGCATCTGTCATGAAGTTTCCCTGCCACCAGCCTGCATTTGCTGGGGAAATACCGAGGGCAGCTACAGAGAGCTCCCGTGGCTTGGCTCCCCTGTCCCCGTCGGCACGGAGCGTGGCTTGAGCCCACACAAAACGATTCCATGGAAAAAAATCCCAATAACACCAAAGATTTTACATGGTGGCTGATGGGAAGTTTCCCTCAAACCTGCACCTGGCATTTGTCGGTGAACAAAGTGTTTCTCACCCTCCGAGTGTCAGGCCTGAAGTCATTTTTCTCTTCTATCTGTCACCCAGCTCTCTCACTGGCTCATTTCCAGGGTGCTGTGCCTGGATTTGTGGAAATGAAGCTCCCCACAGCTCTCCACACCTCGTCAAGTGTGAATGAAATAACAAATCACACCAGAGAGCAGTTGTGATGCTTGGGGCCGTGGATGGGGTGGCAGGGACTGTCAGTGCTGAGAGTAGCAGAGACACGCAGCACGGCTGAGGCCACGACTGGCGTATCTGGCTCTGAGTGGCACATGTCTGTCGGTGAGATGTCGTCTCTTCTTTTGGTCAGTTAGCATGGTTTCAGTTATATTATCAACCTCATAATGATTTGTTTTGACAGAAAGGTTGTGCATTTTCCAGCTCTGCTCTATCCCCAGGATGAGGGGGCCAGGAGGGCACACAGGCCGGGACTGCCCAGGGAATAGTGGCACCTCTTGTGTCACCTCTACCTTTCCCTAACCCTTCTGGTCAGCTTTGATGGAGAGGTTTTGCTGCTTTAACCTCTGCTGAGTGCTGAACGGACGTTTCCATGAGCTCAGAGTCAGAGCTCCTGGCCTCAGAGCCTATCACTTTAGACACAAGGTCTGGCTTGGTTTCCCCATGCGTGTCACTTCCCTGACACTGACTTTTGGCTCCTTTCATTGCCAAGTTGCTCAGCCTCCAAAAGCCTTCCTGCAATTCTTAATATTCATCTGCAGCATTCAGAATAATTCCATATTATTAGCAGACACTGTCACTTCTCTACTGACCTTCCGTCATCAAAGGATGGAAAGGCTTGTGGAAATGCAGGTGCCCTCTCCCAGCTGGATCACCCTCAGGTGCCTGCTGGCTCTTTCCAAGAAAACCATTAACTCTGGAAAAAAACAAATTCACTTGCGAGCTGTGTCAACCCTTTCCCAATATGTCGCATTTATCCATCTGGCCCCTCATGATGCCAGTTTCCTACTCCTTATGCCAATTTTTGTTCATTTGCAGAGAACAGATGTGTCATTTATCAGTCTGGGGCTCTGTGGCTGCCTCCTGGGAAGCATTTTTGGTGTCACAGTTGCCACCTTCCAGTTCTCACATCCTCTGCTGTACCCAGATCTGCGGGGAGATTGGGGTGTCACTGAGCAGATGTGACATGGTCCCCATCCCCACTGTGCAGCAGCACTTTTGTAGGATGCCTCTGGGGAGGGAAGGGGCTGGAGACCACAGACCTTTCTAAACTCCCATGGATGGTTTTGTTTGGAGCTCTGGAAGAAGTACCTGGAGACTGAAGGGACTGACAACTTCCCTGCAAGCCCGGGGAGATGCTGGCATCAGGGGTAGCAGCTGACCCAGTGCCTGACTCTAGTGACACATTGGGAAGTGTCAAGCGCTAAATTCAAACCCCTACATCACCAGTGGGTGAATCATCTTCCAGCAGCTCCTTCAGAGCATGCAGGGGCAGAGATCTTCTCCTCTGAGTCATCCAAAGCTGCTGCTGGGGGACGCTGCGCTGTGTCCGCACCACCCAAGGTTCAAGAGGAGGTAAAGGTTTACTGCTTCGATGTATCCTGAGCCCTCCTGGAGCCAGGGAAGGTCCCAGGTCCTGCTCTCAGCCCAGCTGACAAACAGGGCTCCTGTCCCCAGCTGTGGGTCAGCACAAGGCACGCTCTGGGTAGCTGAAGTGGCTCTTCACACCCAAGAGGATGGCTGAGGATGCACACAGCTCTCTGCAGGGCTGACAGGAGCCCGGAAGACATTCCTGGGCTTTTTCTTCCTGGTGCATGCTCCGACCTGCCTGGGAAGTGCTTACCCAGGCGAGCAGCTATGGCTACCTTTGCTGAGAGGAAGGGCTGTGCTGTGAGCTCCAGGCCAGAGACAATAGAGAACAGCTCCAGAGATGAGAACAGGATGGAAGCAGAGCTCCTGGTGCAGAAGTCCAGCCCCAGCTCCTCGTAGGCTACTGTGGAAGGCCTCCTGTCTGCCCTGCTCCCATGGGCCATAGTGAGCCAAAAAATCACTTCTGTGCAGCCATGGGTTGTCCTCTTCCTGACTGAGGACTGTGCTGCACAGACTGTGGCTCCACCACTGTCCTTCTCTCCTTCCCAGGAGCTCTGGGGGCTGCGGGCAGTGTGAGCTCCAGGCAGCCCCAGGGCTGTGCATCCTGCCATGGGGACTGTGGGAGAGAGCTGCCGAAGTGTGGAGTCTGGCATGCAAGCGGTGCAGCATGTGCTCCCTGATCCTCTCCTGTCTGCCAGGCCCTGCACAAGCGATGCTCCGTGACAGCCGTCACCCCGGGCTGCCGGGCTGCAGCAGCTCACAGGCGGAGTGGCACCGTGGCCATGGCTGTGGTATCAAGGGCCAGTCTCTAACCACGCAGGCATCAAACCCAGGTCCCAATATGCATCAGATACGAGGGATGCAAACAGTTGGGGACTGGAGCAACACCAGCTGCAGCGTGAGACACAGATGGAGCTTGGCTTTGTCAGAGTGAGTGCAGAAATCTGTCGCTGCTTCTCTAAAGCTTGAAACGAACTGCTGTGAATGGAGGGATGTCACTCGCATCTCGTCACGACTGCAGGAAAAAGGATGAGCAGCCCGTGCCTGCGCTGAGCCTCACGGGTTGTGAGAAGCTCACTGCGTCTGCTTCTGGACTCCCCTTCAAAGCTCCTAAAAGCTTCCCAGCTATGTTCTTCCCCACGTGATTTGGCCCAGGGGAAGCTGATATCCTGGGGAAACTCGAGTGGGTCCAAGGATCTTCTTGATGCCCCTCCAGGCTCTGCTGAAGATTTGGACAAGAAGGGCACACAGGGCACAGATTAGAGGACTACATTGGGCCTGCTAAAAGGCCACAGGGGAATTTGGCATAGCAAACTGTGAGGAGATGCTGGGGACCTCTGGGCAGAGACCACAAACCCTTTTCCATCCCCTGCATGCAGCTGCCTCTCTGAGGAGGGAGCGATGGGAGGGATGTGACAGAATGGGGTGGGAAAGGAGGACCTCTGCAATTCCTCTGGTATGATGGTATGTAAAAACCACCACCACCACCACAAGCCAGATCTTGCCTCAGTCACCACTCAGGAGATGCTGAGCATGTGTTTTCCAGGCCTGAGGATTTAACAAGCACCATCTCCAACAGATGTTACTGAACATCCTCCTTCGTTACTGACAGAGGGTGGAAGTACTGCCAGTTTTGTGTGCCATCAGCCCTGCATCCTGCTTCCTTCCAAAAGCTGGACAGACAGATTTATTGAGAACCTCTGTCTTTTCTGCATTTTAATAACAATCTTATCATCCCCATCTGCTGGGATCGAGGTCTGCTGCTAGACCTCAAACGCTGCCACGTATTCACTCTGCTCCTGGCAAATGCTTTTCCTCCTCCTGGTGCCTTTTGTCTCTTGCTCTCCCTACACCCTGAAATTTCCAGTCTTGGTTTCTGGGTGACATGGCAGTCTCCTCCCTAGGGAGCAAGCTCCCTCGATGTCTGGTTGGATTTGGGGGTTGTGGCTGGGTTTCTTGGGCAGGAGCGTGCAGTGTGTGCACACTCCTTAAATCAGTGAGCCGGGGGCTTGGTGGGGTTGCTGGGCAAGCTGTCGGTGTGCTGTGCCAGGCCGGCATGGAAGCCTCAGCTCCTTGGCAGCCTCATGTCAACTCTCCTCCTGCACAAAGGCTGGAAGGAATGTGGCTCACCATGAGAGGCTTCTCTCTCTGGGCATCCTCTACTCCTCACAGCAGGCACCCTGACAGCCACATCCTAGCCTCTGTTGTCACTCTTGCACATACCCATCTGCACAGTTTCACCTCTGTGGTGGTCCTGCTTTCTGAGCATCCTGCCTTTAGCCTTTTTCCCTCTCTGGACTTACTGCCTTCGGGGGATTCAGCCTGTGAGCAGGGCAGGGAGCGGGTTTAGGTGAAGGGTATGTGGGAGGTTTTCAGTGGTGTGTAGGTCTGGAGACAAAGCAGTGTATGGTGTATGGCTGCTGGGGCTTAGAAGGGCACAGGGAAATGGTTAGTCCTGGGTGGTGGTGTGCAGGGGTAGTGGTAGTAGCTGGCAACGGCTGTGTGTGCAGGGGTGCCAGGCAGGACACATCTAAGTGTGGTTTGCTGCTGCGATGGCTTTGGCCTCTGCTGCCATGCTGCTCCCAGTGCCACTTTCCTTGCTCTGCACACTTGCCACCGCTGGCCCCTTAATTGACAAATCCAGCCCTGCACCCCAAGGGATGTCCTCCAGCCTCTCGTGTGCTGGCCTGCAGTTCCACAAGCGTTCCCCCGACGTCCCTGCACACCTGGCCTTGGCTCAGCCTCCTTCCCAAGCACTTTCCTTCGCTTCGTCCCCGCTCATGGCAGTGTTTCTCACAGGAGCCCAGTGGCTCTCCTTGGCTCTGCTCTGTGGGCCTGCACGGTGCCGGTTCCATGAACACTCCCCAGGCCCGGGCTATGCCATGGCGGGACCATTCATTGCTCCCACCTCGGCACCAGCCCTTCTGGTGCCATCTCAGGCGCCCTCCCCCACGTCCAGGGGAGGGCAGCGCTCCGGCGGGAGGGGGTGGTGCGGGAAGGCGCGGATGGAGCCCGCGGCCTCCAAAGCCCCGCCGCAGGAGGCCCCGGGGCATGGGGCAGCCTCGGGGGGACGGTTGGTGGCCGGAGCCGGAGCTGGGGCGGGACGCGGGGCACACAAGAGCGCG
>WBNH01000865.1:92889-118792 GCA_013401255.1 Urocolius indicus
CCCTTGCTGTTTCTTTGCAGCCGAGCACTCGGTGCTCTACAGAGGTGAAGACCTTCCAGCCCGGGAAGGCCCCACGCAGCACGGGACCGTCTCCGGCGGCCCCAAGCCTTCCCCCACCCCGTGCCAGCGGCGCGGACCTCTCTCTCTGTCTCTGCCCGTGCCAGGGCCCCGGGCGGCTTTGTCAAGGCAGCCTCAGCGCCTCTTTGTCTGCCGCCTCCCAGCCGCCTGCTCTCGGGGCTGAGCGCGGAGCCCGGCGCTGCTGCGGTCGGTGCCGGGCAGGAGCTCGAGAGCAGCTTCCCGGGGGGAGCCGAGCCCCGAGCCGCACACTGGCCCCGCGCAGGAGTGAACCCTCCGGGGCTGCGGCCGTCGGTGCCCGGCTTCTTGGTGGAGAGCTCGATGCGCAAAAGAAAGGCAGGAGGGGTAATTAGTGCCCGCCAGCGCTGCCGCCTGCAAGACGGGGCCTGTCGAGCGAACTCGATGGGATTGCAGATCTGGCTGGTGAGGGAACGGTGGATAAAATGATCCCGTCCGTGATCCTGGCATTGCTGTGCGGCGCGATGAGATGAGCGTCAGACAAAAATCTGTCGGGGAGTGTTTTAAGCAGCTGGAAAAACTTGTTGCTGGTGGATCCTGGAAAGTTGCTTGTACTGACTAATTTCTCCCAGGAGGTTTTTGGAGGGGCCTGGCAGAAACCCCCTTTTGAGCCAGGATCCTGGCCACTGCTGGCAGGAGGGGAGGACGCGAAGGAGGAGGGCACTGGCAGCGAGGACCGGAGGTGCCGTTGTGGCGATATGGTTTGCTGAGGCAGGCCGCGTGGTTTTTCCCTCTGGAACATGCGGTGTGGAATCAGACGGTCCAGGAGAAGGAATCGGGCAGTGGTGTGCAAAGGGCTGAGCAGGAGCTGTGGGAAGCAGGGGCTGCCAGGGCTGTGCAGGCATCTGAGGGCTGGGTAGAAGCCAGCAAGTCTAGAGACAAGCTGAAAGCTGGGATGCATTTGGGGAAACGTTGCTAATGGCACTAGGCTGAAAAAAGACCCTTGATCATGTCCAAGATCAACAGTGATTAGATTATCTCTTGTGTGCCTCTGTGAGGAGGACGTTTGTAATTCTTTGGGACTCTGGTGCGTGATGTACACAGGCAGAGCCCCGGCGCTGGGTGAGGATGGAGATAAAGGTGGTATATTTGATAGTGCACGCAGCTGTCCATTACAGCAGTTTCCCTGGAGGAGCATGAGAATGTCAACCACGTGGAGCATCTCAATTGGGCCTGAGCATCCTTTGCAGCTCCCGTCTACTGGTCTTGTCATTGGGTTGAGTGATGGGAGGGTTCCCCAGTTGCTGCAAGGTCGCAGTGGATCTTTCTGGAGGTGGTCCAAGAGGATGGAAGTGCCTGCTAGGTGGCTGTACATGCTGTGGCACTTGGCAGCGACATCAAGGTGTCCTGGAGCAGGGAAGGCACGCCAGGCCGAGGCTGTAGCCTCTGCTGAGCTCTTCAAGCTGAGATGATGATTGTGGCAGGGGCCTCAGCGCTTCCATGCTTAGGAAGAGGTGGTGGACACTGTTCCCTATCCACTGCAAGGACTGGGGCTTCAGAAAGCTCACAGGTGTGGGCCTTGTGTTATGGTGATGCTGAACGTGGAGAGATACAGTTCTAGATATGGGCAAGGCTGCTGGAGCAGGGAGGTTTTTTTTTTGATCATGACTGGCAGCGAAAAACACTCTAATAAAATGTGCAGCTCTTTTGAGCGAGGAGTACAAGGATGGACACAGTAGAAGGAGCAGCCACAAGTTCTTGGTTGTGTGGTTCGGCTGAGGTTGTGTATGGGGATTGACCACATTCCCTGGGAGCCTTGTGCCTGCTGTGGATGCCCTGCTCATTTTGGAGGACTGAAGGCAGGGCAGGAACACCTTGGCAATGGCATCTTTCCTGCCTGGGCCCTGTGATGCTTTGCCATTGTAGCGTGACTTGTCACATCTTTCTGCTTTGCATGGGATCTGCAGCGTCTTGGGGGGACGTGCTTAGAGTGAGCTCTGTGGTGGCTCCTGCTCCATTACAAACGCTTCCTAGACATAGTCCACAAGGTCCTTCTCAACCTGCTTGGTCTGGACAGTCCTTTCCCCATAGCAGTGGACAATGGCCTGGCCCTGTCCAGCTGATCGAGGTAGACATCCTGGAGATGTCTTCTCGGCTGTGTTTGAATTAGGCATGAGGAGTGATGCCACCAGGATGTGGCAGGCAGACATGGTGAGAACCTCCCTGGCTGCGGCTGCCTACACCTGCAGTTCAGTGGGCTTGGGCATGGGTTTGGGGGTCTTCCTAGGGTCACCTGTGTCTTGTGCCCACTGATCGCTGGCCTGCTGGTTGCTGGGAGCGCAGGGTCAGTGCTGTGGGGTGTGGGAATGGCCAGCCAGGAAGCTCTTGGGCGTGTGTCTTTCCTGCAAGAGCCTCCCCGATCTGAGTCATCCCACATGATGCTGTGCTGTCCACCCCGCGCTCCCTCCTCCTGTAGCATGTGTACAGCCGCGGCTCCTCGCCTGGCCTGGCTGTCCTCACAGATTTGGCTTGGCATCCACTGAAAGCCAAGCTCTAAGACATGTAAAACTGAGGAAGTTTTGCACCTGACAGAACAAACTGAGTTTGGTTACAACTCAGAGTGACTCCAGCATTAAACACAGCAATCTCCTGGTGGCACCCCAAACACCCTTTTTTCATCTCCAAGGCAAGAAACTTGTCTGTAGGCAAGATGAGGGGAAGAGCCCCAGCTCTGCCCTGGGATCTTGGTGACTGAGCTGTGAGCACTCCTGGAGAGCTGCTGTCGGTTGCCTTCCCTGGTGGGCAGTATAAAACCTGTTTTGTTGTGAGAACCCAGTGATGATCTGGTCTTTTGCCTTAATTTTCTTTCGATGTTTGTGTTTTCTTATAGTTGGCGTTAATAATGGTGCAGGAGGGATCGGTGTGTGCAGTGCCATGGCAGATAATCCTGTGAAAAACACTTGTGCACAAAGAGGTCGTGTGTCCAAGGGCCAGACACGCTCACCAGCTCTCTAAAGGGCTGGTCTGCACCAAGAGCTGCCCCAGGAGGGTAGCTTTGCCTGCCAGACTCTTTCTTTACACCCAAATTATTTGAAATCTCACAAAGCTTGTGCTGTGTATGAGCAGGCAAAGCCTTGGTACCTGGGCATCTGCACAGTGGGTGAGCAGCTCCCTCCATGACATGGGGGGAGAGCAGAGTGTGGGAACACCAGCCTTCTGCTGAACACGGTGGTTGGGGCAGCCCTGGGAGCTGCCTGCCCCTCTGGAGCTGGGGGAGTGGCTGCTGCAGGGCTCTTCGCTGCTGCTCCTCTGAGTCCAGCGCACTTGGATTAAGAAATGTCAGATGCGGTTTCCAGGGCAACCTTAGTTTGACCCCACGTGCAAGGGCCTTAGGACACAAAGGGTAACTGCAGGCTCCTGTCTTTGGCCCTCTAAGAGCCCTGTTTCCTTCCCCAGTACCAGCTGCAGCCTCCAGCCACGAGGCTCGGGGTACTCTTCTCGTGTCCCAAAGTGTCAGTGCCCCTGGACACAGTTAGGAGTTGCCTTCCCAGCTTTTCTGTGGCTCTCCAATGTAATGCCTGGCCATTTAGAAAGTGAATGGTTTTATGTTCTTGGTGCCCTATGGTAGGCACTTGCAAAGGGGCACACTTAAGATAGTGGGGTAAAGCTAGTGTGGTGAAAACCCCACCAAACCTTGGGAGCTCAGAGACTAAGCCCCTGGTCTGAGCCATTTGCTCTGGGTCCAAGCTCAGCCTAGCAAACCATGTCTTGCCTGAGTAGAGCCTGTCTAATTGCTGCTGAGTGAGTGGCTTTTCACCCCCTGCAAGCAAAAAGCCCAGTTTTAGGAGTCTCAGCAGAGATGTGTTAGGGTTCTCCACCTTTTTCTGCTTTCGAGACCTGGAGATGGAGGCACTTGACTGGTGACCAGTCTGTGAGCTTGCTGGAGCTCATGTATCTGCCTCGGAAGCCTGAACCAAGTGCCAAAGAAATACAGAGGGGTTTTTCCTCTGGCTGGGAAGCACGTCCACTGTGTACAGAGAAGCCTCTTTGCTGCTGAGCTGCTGTGCTGGTACCCTGTTTTGTCTGAAGCTGCTCTGTGTTTATGGGGGGAGACAGGGAGGGCTCAGGGCTGTCGCCCGCAGTGAGCCAGGCCTATGTCTGTCAAGCAGAACGCACCCAGGAAATGGGGCCGGTGGTGGGTTGGAATGTGGGCAGGTTGGGCTCAGGGCAGGAGGAACAAGTAGGTGACTCCTTTCTGCACCCAGGAGGATCAGCACAGTGTGTTTCACTGCCCAGCAGCACACTTGGAGCCAAGAGAGCTCGTTGTGAAGGGTGAGCATTGGGCAGAGTGCTGCTCACGGGTGCCTGTGTTTCGTGCCGGTGCATTTGCATGTGCCAGGATGCCTGCCCGCGTGCTCGCACCTCCCTGGGCACTGACATGGGTGCCAATGGGCTGCTGCCAGCTAGTGCGGGGCTGTGCTTCCCAGGAGTCCCCCCAGCAGAGCAAAAGCCTCTCTGCAGCATTCCAAGGTGTGAGCACAGCCCACGGGGTCTCCCGACGTGGATCTGCCTATGGGGTCTCGCAGGCAGTGGGTGGGAAGCACCTGCCTGCTGCAGGCTGGACCCCTCTTTGCCTTGGGGAGGAAAAGGATGTTTGGAAATCAGAGGGACTTCCCATAGTGAACTTGCAGTCACTGTCATCTCATAGCCCCATGGGTATTAGGTAGGGTGTGAGCAGCCAAAGCATCTGCAAAAGTCACCAATAACTTGGATTTCCCAGGGGATTTTGCCTCAGCGATGGTAAACAAATGGCTGCAGCCCCACGGGCTCAGTGTTGCCCCTTGGTGTCCCTGGTACCTGGCAGGGCCTGAGTGGTGCCATGTCTCTCTCGGATGATGGAGGTTAGAGTGATTTTTCCCATCTCTTGCTGCAGAGCTGGGGTCTGGCTGCTCCTGCCGCCCTGTCTGGGCTTACTGGCACTGGCCCTGCCTGCAGAGGCAGTGGGAGGTTTCACTCTTTCCCCCTCGTACGGCAGCAGCTGGTACCCTGAGCAGCATCTGTCCCACTGCTGCTGTGCCAAGGAGTGAGGGCTCCTGCTTGGTCCCACATTTGAATCTGCATTGTTCTTCCCCGGGGCATCTGCCAGCCATGGGGCTAGTGGATTTTGCTCTGGTGATGGCGTTCTGCTGCTCGCTTGTGCCTCAGTATGGGGGACCAGGCTTGGAGAGCTGCCTTGGCTCCCCAGTGCGTTGGCTGCCTGGGGAGCCGGGTCATTTACAGAGGCAGTGGGGAGCCAAGGTGTGGGGAGCCACGTTCCTCCCGTACCTCAGCGGCATGTGAGGGCTCAGGGCTGCACTGAGGTGTTTACAATTTCAGTTCCTTTTCTCTTTTCCTGCTGGGTTTTGCTGCTCGAGGCTATTGTCGAGGCACAGGAAGGAGGAAGAAATGTTTTGTTTTAAGGTAATTCTGGGAGCTGGAGAGGAATGTGTGGGCAGCCCGGAGCAGGGACAGCATGGTGAGGATGGAGCCTGGCACCAGGTAGCATTAGCTGCCACACCAGGCTCGGGCTGTTCGGACCATACTGTGGCAGCTCTGCATAGCTGGTGAGGTGATGGCAAAACCCATCTCGCCGGGTGCTCCAGCTGGGGTTTGCAGACCTCTCGATCTGAGGTGCTGGAACAGCCATGTGGCTCCAGCGCCGGAGGGGACGGACCTCTGGAACGTGCCCTATACTCTACTGCAGGATTGTCTCCTGTTCATCAGTAAGAGCAATCTTGAGCTTTTTGTGCTGTCCTTTTGAATTGAGATGCTCCTGGCTCTGCTTCCCGGTGACCCCTGATCACATGGAACAGCCATCTTGTGTTGCTCAGGATGCATGTGGGGATGCTTCAGGGGTCTGGAGGGAGCAGAGAGGAAGCTGTTGGGCTGTTCTTGGCCCTTTGTTAAGAAACGTATTTTGAACGAGCCTACAGGAGCCCTGGAAAATAACCAGCGACTTCCCAGTGCCAGCTGACACCACTGTGCTCCCCTTCTCTGCCCCAGGCAAGGAGCTGTGGCAGCGTGCAGGGAGAGCATCTGCGTGCCGGGGGGACACGGCACTGCTGGCAGCCCTGTGCGCGGCGGGGGCCTTGCTGGGCGCTTGTGCCTGTGTACCACGGGAGGAGGCTGAGCTGCCTTCTGCTCTGCTTGGCTCCATCCCAGCTTTCAGGACAAAGGCTGGAGCATTTCCACGGCTGAGTGCTGGTGCCTGGAAAGCTGCTGGCTGCCAGCACCTGCTCTGCGGGGCTGCCGTGCTGTGTACTAGGGCTCCTGGCTGCCACTCTGGCTGCTACTACCAGAGCTCATGGGGAGGTTTCAAGGGGCTTCATCTGGTCCCTGACGCTCCTCCAAAAAGGCAGGGAGTATTCTTAACCCTCCTTCCACCCTTCTCTCTTCTAGCTGGCTGTCGTGGAAGACTACGCAGATCCGTTCGATGCAGCGCAGGTGGCTGGTAGCCAGGCAGGGCTGGAGAAGGTGACGGAGAACGACGGCTACATGGAGCCGTATGAAGCCCAGAAGATGATGGCTGGTAAGGAGGAGGGCTCCATTCAAAGACCACTCTTTGTGCCTCTGGTCCTTGCTGTCTGTATTTGGTGGCTGCTCTGCTGTGTTCCTTGCAGCCCATGACAGCACCAGGTCCCCCAGGCAAGTGATCACTGTGGTGGTGCACAGACCCCTGTGCATGCACAAGCCCTGAGCTTTAGCTGTGTGTGGTGAGCTTGCCACAGCCAGAGCATGCACAAAGGCTGCCTGGGCGGTGAAAGCACCTCTGTATTTCTCCCTGATGTGCTGCCCCTGGGACGATGGCTCCTGCTCACCAAGAGAGACCTTGGCATTCGATGCACCTGACATAAAACTGAGGCGGATGTGGGAGCTATTTAATTTGATTAGGACTGGGCCAGAGTGCACTGCTGCCCACCACAGCAGTGGGGTCCCGAGGGGTCACTTGCAGCTGGAAAGCCGGTGAGGTTGAGAGCGTGTATGCTCCCAAAGGCCTCGTACTACCCGCTGCTGTGCTGGTCTGTGTGCTCCAGGCCCTGGCTCTGCTTTGCACTTGCATGGTTTTCCTGGAGCGAGTGGTTTCTGGAAAGCTCGTGTGGCTTTTTGGATGAGACTATTGCATTTCTTGGAAAAATCGGCAAGTAGTGAAGAGGCTGCTTGTGTCTGTGGGAGAGGCTTTTGTTTGGCTAGAGGGAAGGGCATTTTATTAAACTGGCCATGCTGGGTGCCCAGAGAAGAAGCCTAGCCTCTCTGCTCATGGGCAGTCAGGCTCTGGGGTGCCTCGTTGCTGTGGGCCCTGCTTTGAGGGCTGCCTGAGAGTGGGGATATTGTACTACGAGGAGAGAAGGCATCTTGGTGCTGTGGGATATTCAGGACCCAGCTGTCCATTAGCTCCTCAGCTTCTGGCAGGCGCTTGCTGGAGGTTTGGGGAGGGCATCTTCATTGCCAGTACTCCCTGTCCCACTCTGTCTTTGGGTGAAGTTGAGGCCTTTCATCTAGCAGGGCTTTGAGGATCGTGACCAGGCTCTGTTGGGCAAAAAGCTCATAATCTTCTTCCTCTTCTCCTGCTAGAGATCCGCCAGAAGGGCTTACGGGAGGCTCCCGCTTGGCCGCTGCACCTCTACGACACTCCCTACGAGCCTGTGCTGGGAGGACTGGATGTGGATGGCGAGCGCCCGGCTTGCCCCAGGCCCAGGGAGTCCCGGCTGCCTGAGGACGACGAGCGGCCACCGGAGGAGTACGACCAGCCCTGGGAGTGGAAGAAGGAGCGGATCTCCAAAGCCTTTGCAGGTGTGTGATGGGAGCAGCCGTAAAGGAGAGAGAGCAGTCATAAAGCAACCAATGCTGCGCTGCATTTTGCAGAGGGGAAGCTGTCTCCTTGGGGTTCCTTCATCTTTGTGGGTCAGGAGTGATGACCCACTGCATTTCTGTGGCTCTGGGAGTGCTTGTGTTCTTGCTGTTTATCTTCAGCAGCGAGCCAGGCTGGGTGGAGTGGTGGATTGAACTGCCTTTGCAGGCTATCTAGTGCCTATCTCTCGTTGCCTTTTCTCTCCTCTGACTGATCACAGCTTGCAGGGCAAATTAAGCCCCTCAGCCTCGATTTGAAGGGGAGAGGCTCAACCCTAGGCTCAAGCAGATCCCTCCTTCTTCAGGTCAGAAGGAGAGCTGGGTGCTGCCCTAGGGGCCTCTGGTCCTGCCATCGTCCAGCCCTTGACCTATTTATCTGTTCCATGGGATCAATCGTGTTTGTGTTTGTTAATGAGGAAATCCATGCTGTGTGTTCGTGCCGGCTCCTGTGCTGGTGCTGGCTAATTGCCAAGCTCTTATTTAGGGAGCATTTTAATGGCAGCACTGTGCGTCTGCGCCGCAGCTGTGCACACAAGGTGCTCGAGCCGGTGGTTGTCGGGACCGTGTGGGGATGCTGGTGGAGAGAGACGTGGAGATTCAGGCTTGGGAGCAGTTCACCTTTTGGATTTGAGCTGGAGATGTGTGTGCTGGGCCTAATGCCATGGTGCCCACTTGTGCCGGCGGTGGCACTCGTGGCACTGGGGCTCGGCTGGGCGCGGGTCTGGTGCCCGCTGTTTGCTGTTCTGGGGATTCAGCCTGTTGGGCTGTGGCATGAAGCACAGTGTGCGGCAGGCTGGGTCTGTGCCGAGGTGTCTGTGCTCCGGAGCTGGGCAGGTGAGCCACCTTGCTCGATGTCCCAGGATGGAGGCGGCATATTCACAGGTCTGGCACACGTGTGGGTGCACGTGGGTCCTCTGGGCTTGCTCTGAGGCCAAGGGAGTCAGGTTGCTGTGCCTTGGGCCACGTTAGGACCTGTTGCCTGCTTTCTTCCCAAGCCAGAGCGTGTCCTGCTGTGGTTTGCAGGGTGTTTCTCCCCTCCTGCAGTGCCAGAATCTCTCTGCTGGCCTGTTCTCCCTTTGGGAGGCTTGTGAGGTCCCTGCTGCTGGGCAGCCAGTGCCTGGCAGAGGAACGTGGACACCATGGGGTGACTTGAGACCTGACAGATGCATGGGCAGGGACAGATGGATGTTGGAAACTTGGCCGAGGTCCCGCAGATGAATGTGTGAGTGGGATGAGGGGATAACAGGCTCCCCCCACCCCAGAGAAATCTGTCACAGGGAACTTACAAGAGGAGCAGATTGTCTGTGTCAGGATGCGCCTCATGTCAGGCTGGTTGCTGCTCGATGCTGGGGAGGGGATGAGATGGCCAAACTGGCACAGGCCTGGGAATTTAGTCCTCAAGTCTTTCTCCCCACAACTGCTTTACTTCTCCATGGGCCTGGTGTTGCTGACGTTTGTTTCTAAGTACTTTCTTTCTCTTTCTCTTTTCCTGTTTCTCTCTCTTCCCCCCCCAACCTCCCCCTCCATCCAGTTGAAATCAAGGTCATTAAAGACCTGCCATGGCCACCGCCAGTGGGACAGCTCGACAGTGGTGAAAGCCCCCTGGCCGGTGAGGCTGGTGCCTCCGTCCCTCCACAGCATGGCCAACCCGGCTACGAAGACACCAACGGTGGGTCTTGCATGAGAGCAGGGCGTCTGGGGGGGCTGCGGCCGGTGCTCACCCTGACCCTGCCTCGCTGCAGCACCTCAGAGCTCACCCTGGCCTGGTAGGGATCTGCCTGCTGCCTGCAGACACTGACGGGCCTCGCCCCCCATCCCCTGCCTTACCCCAGTTCCTCCTGGCCCCTTCAGTTCTCCTGTGCCAAATGCCAGACGTTTGTCCTCCCCTCTTCTGCGTCTTCTGTAGCTCCTCTGTGTCTCTTCACACATAGCAGTCAAGCTGCACCAGGGGATTATTCGCTGGCAGAATCATTATCTTCTCTTTTGTTCTCTCTTCTTTGCTTCCAAATTCCCAGTATTTGATGGCTGCTTTTTACGGTCTTCTCGACAACTGCTCCTAGCATTTAGCTGATGTTTTCTTGTGACTCTTAACACCCAAGTCCCTTACAGGTGCGGCAGCAGCTAATTCAGTTCCCACTGCTGAAGCTGGGGTTATTTTTCCTCATGTGCCTCGCTTTGTCACTTAGCACTGCCCTGTTTCCTCCACTATTTCATTACCTGCTGCTCAGTGGCAGGAGGTCCCTCTGGATTCTTCGCTCTCATTTTTGCCATCCTGAACAGCTAAATCTCCCAGGTACGCTTTTTCATCTCAGGTTTGCCTTGTTGTGAAGCCTTTTTTGTGTGTGCTGAGCAGCAGAGCCTCGTGTAAATCCCGCTTGGACTCTGCTGGCAGCCTCGCTTGTGAAAACCAAATATTACTGCTTCTCTTTTAACCCATTATTAATATGGTAAGGACCTTGCTCTTATGTCGTGGTAGATTAGGGTTTTGCCAGGCACATTAGGTGAGGGGTTTGTTGAAAGCCCCTCAGTTGTTGAACGCTTCCAAGGTTGGGTTGCTGCTCTCACAGAGAATTGAGATGGATCATGGAGACGTGACTTTCCCTCTGCAAAGCGTTATCCGTGCACTGTGTCTGCCCGTGTGTCACTGACACTGTTCCGGGTAGACAGGATTGTGCCAGGTGCAGATGTCTGATTTCCTTATCTGCAGTTACCCAGGTCCCTGCAGAGTGGTGTGAAGAAAAGCTGGTTTGGCTTCCACAGCAACCTTGGTGGGTTGGAGCAGGAGGCTGCTGGTGACAGCTGGCTTTGCTCTCCATCTCAGGGGCACCTCAGAGCCATGTGGCTGCTCTGCCAGGGCCACGGGGGCTGTCCCAAGCCCGGAGAGATGCTACAGACTGAGATCAGTCCCAGAAAATAAAGGTCTTGGCAGGAGGGAAACTTCCTGATTGTCTTCCTATCATGAATGCAGGTGTCAAGGAAAATGAATTTCATTGTTATGCGGCTTCTTCTCTTCCCCCATCATTTCTTGTCCCTGCAGGCATACTGACATGCATCCTGCTCCTGATGAACACATCAGTTTGTCATTTTTCCTGGTTTTAGCAACACGAAGTCACTTTTTTTCCCCAACTTGCTTTGTTGTGTTAAGTTTATCTTGCCAGAGTTTTGTCTCGTTTTCTACTTCCCCTATCTGGGGAAGCGCCTGACTTGAACTTTTTGAAGGATGTCTTGTACTCCTAGGGGCTTGTTTTTAATATCCTGTTTAGCCATGCTGATCCTCCTGCCTGTCTCTGACAGGTGTAATGCATTTCTCCTGAGCCTCTAACACGATGACTCTGTACTGCCAGCAAAGACTCGAGTGTTTTGGTTGTCTGGCTTTTTAACGATTGCCCTAATGTCGTAAGGTGATAAACTGAAATTGAGGCCTGGATGTCCTGTGCAAGGGCGAGCCTGGCCAGGGAAAAGCGGGGACTGCTGCAGAGGAAGGGCCTGCCAAGCCTGCATGTCAGTCACCTCCTCTCCAAACTCCTTCTCGGGTGGGAGGTGGTTTAAGCCCTGCTAAGCAGCAGAGGATTTTGGCCTGAGTTCCTTTTGGCTACCTTCCTCTCTCTCGGTGCTGGGGGATGGAGACCTGCTTCCCTGCATAGGATATAGGGAGGGGAGAAGCTGCCTAGCCTGGGACATCCCACATGTCTTTGGAGCTGCAGTGCCTGGGCTCAGCCACCTCCAGGGCAGCTGCGCCTCCGCAGCATCAGCCACTGGCAGCCTCACGTCCAGGCAGCTCTGCCCAATCAATAAGTAATTTGTGCGAGGGGGCTTGTGTTACAGGGGAGCAATAATGAACTCTCTGGAGGAGGGAGAAACAATATTGTTAATGCTGAAATCATCCCACGTGGAAATAACAGTCGGTAGGAGGCTGGGTCCCCAGGGCACGTCTCTGTTAATCCCCTGCCGTGCTGTGCTGTGCTGCTTGCTGGGCAGCTGCCGTGCTGCAGGTGCACAGACTGTGGTTTGGCTGGTGCCTGGTGGGCGGCTGCGTCGGGAAGGCATCTCGTAGTCACAATCTCCCCTACTCCTACCTGGGGAGTTACTTTTTCACCCCAGGTTTACTTGTGCTGCCAGAAACGTGTCCATTGTTTTCCAGCTGACTACTACCTTTAGCTCCACCTGCCTGCCTCCCGTTTTTGGTGGGTTTTGGGTCCCCAAGACTGGGGGGACCAAAGTAATGAGTAACTCTTGTTACTGCTTCTGTCTTGACTCTGCCACATACACTGAATCTGTGGCAGCATTAGCAAAGATAAGCTCTGAGCTTTTGGAACCTGCCTGGAAAATATTTGCAGGGGCTAGGGCACTGCGAGGAGTCCAGTCCTGGTGCGGTGGGGACCTGGTCTTGTCTGTCCTGGGGCCCTGCAGTGAGCTGTGGTCCAAGAGCAGGGGCAGCATGAGGGTACCTGGCATGACCCGACACGGCTCTGGCTCTTTCTATGGGCCCCATTGGTGGGGGAAAGCTGGCAGCCCAGCCTATCTGCCTGTGCCCGCTGCTGGCTGTGACATCCATCTGTCCTGCAGGTCAGTCGGAGGGGCTGGGGTATGGCCGCACCTCGCCCTGCAGGGAGGAGAAGGCCAGGGCTGCCCTCAGACATGGCTCCAGCAGCATCAAGAGCGCCAAGGTGTTGATCGCCGAGCCTGGCCCCTTCGTTGGGGAGAGGATTGACCCTGCCCTGCCCCTGGAGAGCCAATGGTGAGTCCTGCCTGTCCTGAGCAGCCACCCAGCCTCTCACTACGCCCATGCCACGGGGAGCCCCGAGGCAGACCTGCTTCTTCCTTTCTTCCATGTGCCCACACTTTTGCCTGCTTATCCCTGCCACCCACCTCGCCATCACAGTGTCCCCATGTGCCCTCTGCACTCCCTGTGCTGCCTCGTGTCACCCAGCCCTGTGTGGTGCTTTAGGCCTGGCTGGGTGTGAGGTTCCCATCAGGTCATTCTATCACATCGCCTCCTAAACTGGACAGGGGAGGGAGGTTTGTGAGTCGAGATGAGGACAGGGAGTTTGCTTAGCAGTTAGTGTCATGAGAAAAACAGACTCAACTTGGGGAGAAAAGTTTTGATTTATTAATGAACAATTGCAACAGAGCAGGGACATGAGAAATAAAATCGAATCTTAAAACACCTGCTCCCACCCCTCCCCCTTCCCGAGAATCTCCTTCCTTTCCCCCACCGACACCAACCCCAGCAATGCAGGGGATGGGGGATTGGGATTGTGGTTGGTTCGTTACAGATAGAGTTTGCCACTGCTTCTTCTCAGGGGGAGACCTCCTCACACTTCCCACTGCTACACTACGGGATCCCTTCCCCCGTGAGACAGTCCCTCACAAATTTCTCCGACATGTGTCATTCCCATGGGCTACAGTTCCTCACAAACTGCTCCAGCATGGGGCCTCCCACGGGGGCAGCTCCTCACACCCTGCCCCAGTGTGTGTCATCCACTGGGGGAACAGTCCTTCAGCTACCAACTGCACCAGCCTGAGTCCCTCGCAGGATCACAAGTCCTGACAGCAAACCTGCTCTGGCGTGGGTTCCTCACACTACAGGCTCCCAGGTCCTGCCAGCAACTTGCTCCAGGGTCCTCCGTGGGCTGCAAGTGGTTCTCTGCTTCCTGGTGGCCTCCGTGGACTGCAGGGGCACAGCTGCCTTGCCATGGGCTGCACCACAGGTCACAGGGGAATCTCTCTTCCAGTGCCTGGGTACCTCCTCCCCCTCCATCTCCACTGACCTTGGTGTCTGTGGAGATGTTGTTCTCACATTCTCACTCCCTTCTGCTGCTGCTGCAGCAACTTCTTCCTGTTCTCCAATATGTTATTCACAGAGGCATTACCTGAGTCAGCTGTGGGTCCATGTACTGGCATTAGCCCTGTCAGCTACAGGGGAAGCTTCTGGCAGATCTTTGTTTAAAGCCACCCCTGTAGCCCTCCCCCACTACCAAAACCTGGCTCAGGCAAAACCACTACACCCTGGTGTTGCCACCATCATCCCTCTCCCCGCTGTCCTGGGGCGTGCTTGGGTACTGGCACAGTCACTGCTGTGGGGTACAGGTCTTCTGGGCAGCTGCTTCCTGCCTTGCACAGTGGGTCCCTCTCCCCGTCCAGCTGGTACCACGGGGCCATCAGCCGGACGGACGCCGAGACGCTGCTGCGGCTGTGCAAAGAGGCCAGCTACCTGGTGCGCAACAGCGAGACCAGCAAGAATGACTTCTCCCTCTCCTTGAAGTGAGTGAGCCCCGTCGGGGCTGGGGGGTGGGGGACCTACCGTGGGGACGAGTCAGCACGTGGGTGGGTGCCACACGCAGACGTGTGCCCGTGCCAGTGGGGTGGCTCTGAGACCACTATGGAGTGGTCAGAAATGGCTGGGATACAAAGTCTGCGCTTCTCTGTGGTGAGGCACAGGCTTCTGGTGTGGTATCTGGCAAACGGGTCTTGGGAAGGCTTATAGGTCTGGAGGCACGCTGCTCTTCCCCTGACAGGGCTAGTAATCCCTCAGGGGCTACAGCAATGTGCCTTGTTGCTCACTTGAACATGCCTGGCTACGGCTTCCAGCTCTGGCCTCCTGTTACCCCCATTTTTTTGTAGCTTGTTTTTATGTGAAGAGAAATTTTGTGCAATCCTGTTGTTGGGTGGACAGGCGGCCTCCCATCCCCACCTCCCCAGCCCATGGATCGTTGAGGCTGTTGCTGGGCTGCATTGTGGAGAGGGCATTACTCTCTTTTGGTTTCCCAGAAGGGAAACCTAACTCCCACTGCATGGCTTGGTTTCTGCTTGGGTTTTAGTGGGAGGTTTTTGCACCATTCCCAAGCTTTCCAGATTCTCTGAGTGGCAAACCTGTATGAAGCATCACCATGTGCATCCTGCTGGGGAGGAGGTGCCCATAGCTCCTCAGTCAGCTCTTCCTGACTCCAGGGGTAGCCCGAACCCACAAAAACAAAGCTGTTACTGTCCTGGAGATGATGATGGATGCGCAAATACCTTCTCGCCCTTCTGCCAGCTGACTGTATTAGCTCTGTTCCTGGCAGATGTGAAAGAAGTATTTATTGAGCACTTGAGTCATCTCTGCCCAGGAACAGACCACATTTTGCTGTGTGTTTCTCAAGGTACTTTAAGTTTCCCCGGTGGTCTTTGTACCTGCATTGCTCCCTGGTGGTTTCAGCCTCCCCTGTTTATTTCCCCGTGATACAATTGTGAATTAGATTGCTCCATCTCTCTTGACATTTTTTTTCCCATTTTTGCTGCATTCAGCACCAAACCAGGGCAAAAGTGCAGCTGAAAATATTCTTTCATCCTGCACTTGTAGTTTTTAGACCAGATAACGAGCCTTTCCAGAAAAGCTCCCTATTTTCCTTTTGTTTTTCATCAGAATCATTACTGATGTTTTTATTGTCTTGATGTGTTTTCCTTGCCCTGGTTTACAAGTAGTTTTGAAGCAACAGCCTCTGCTGTCATATTGGAGGCTGTTGAGGGGTCCTCTCAGCCGTGGCCCGTTACCGGTGGCGTTACCCAGCACGTGTTTGGAGAGCTTGGGCGATGGCCTTGGCGTTGATGGCGCTTCCTCCCTCGCTGGCACAGATGCTCCTTTCTATCACCATTACAAGCCACTCATCCGTTTCTTTGGGGTTTTTTCCTGTACATCTTAACTGTCCATCTTCAGCCTTGTGCAAAAATGGCTGAATCCTCTTCTCAAACAGCAGTGTAGCTGAAACAGCAGCGTGCCCCCTCCCTGAGGAGCTGCTCGGGCATGGCCTCTCCACCAGCTGCGCTTGCAGAGAGCCCACAGCCTTGGGAGCGTCATTTTCACTCCATCTCTTTTCTCTGTACAGCTTTTCAAGGAAATTCCCCTGGGATGCCTTTTATATAGCTGTAAGCTGGCTGCCTGTGTCTTTCCCCCTTTTTTTTTTTTTTTCCCCTCCTCGAGGAAGGAGGTGCAGGGAGGAGGAGGAGGAGATGGTCTGAAAGAGAGCTCCTTTGCTGACCCAAAGCCCTTTTGCGCTGCTTTAAAGGAAAATACGTACACGAGAGAGCAGCAGGAGCGGGTTGCCCATAGCGTGTCAGGTAGTCGGAGGGATTTAACCCTGCCATGGCAGTCCTGGCTGGGCCAGGTTCGGCAGCCCCACATTGCCTGCTGTGGACAGGGTTGTGGTGGTGTTGCCTCATACTCTTGGAGAATTGAGTCCTTCCTGCCTTGTGCCTCAGTGAGAGCAGCTGAGGCCACACTGCAAAGGTTTGGGTTCTTCCTTACGTCTGTGAGGTGCTCAGCAGGAGCAGCACTTGCCCCTTGACCTCCTCTCATCCTGCTGCTGCTGTGAGGCTGGTGAGTTTGCAGCGTGCTCTGATCTTGCTCATATCCCTGAGCTCATAGAGCAATTTTGGCAAAACACAGCCATCATCATCTCTTTGTGGACCCACATGGCAGAACTCTGGCTCTGGATCAGCACTGATCCTGCACCAGGCTCCTGTGCATCTCCTCCTGCGAGCAGCAGGCAAGAGCTGGGTCTGAGGGCAGCTCTGCATGTCTGTGTGTGCTGGATAAAGCCATGCCCCTTCATGGGGTGCCGTGCAAACTGCAGCCCCACAGCTCTGCCCTGTGCCCTGCCCTGGGATGCAGGATGTGGCCAGCTATCGTTTTCCCTCATGCCCTCAGCTCTCCCCTTTTCCCTCCCTGGGGACGGATGACTCCTTGCCTCTCGGCTCTAAATGGATTTCAAACCCATTCTGCTAATGCAGCCGGGCTGTCCATGAGCACCATCTCCAGCCGGGGGGATGGGGCTGGCCTGCGCGGCGCTGGAAGCGGCTCAGCATTGCTGATGAGGTCCTGTCTGCTTTTAAGTCATCAATATTTTGCCGTAATGTGCATTCCAGACGCTGCAGACAGGCTGTGGCTCTCCTCAGAGACGCAAATTAATAGCAACAGGGCCATTAGGCTGTCACTCGGAATCAGCGCTCGTGGCAGGATCTGCCTGCACGGCCTCACGTGGCTCGGTGCCCATGCTGTGCTGGGAAATGGCCTCGCTATGCTGAGTGGGTTTTATGGAGCCCGTGGTGTCAATGGGGCGGGGGGTGGCAATGCACTGTGGGCTGAAGGAGAGAACTTTACTTTGCCACTGCGAGGCTGGAGATAAGCGAGTTGAAGCCCTCCTATCTGAACTGGGGTGGTTGCAAAAGGGGCTCTGCCATCTACAAGGGGCAAAGTCACTGCCCAATGTCACCCTGCGGCGAGAGACGCTGCCACTCCTGTTTGGGCCTTGCCTGTGCTCCCCTGCCTGCACATGCCTCCCCCAGCCCCGCGCTGTACCTGTCCTGGGGGGCCCTCACGCCCCACTGTGCAGCTGTACTCCCTGGGGCACACGTGTAGCATGGATGGACCTGGCCATTCCTTGTGCCGTGGGCTTGCTCTGGAGTGGGCCAAGAGTGGGACGGTGCGGGCAGGGCACAGGGGCCAGCAGCATACCCCCAGCTGTGGCCTGCTTCAGAGGGTCTGGGACGCTGAGGCCGGCTGTACCTGCTAACGCTGCCTCCATTTCTCCTTGCAGGAGCAGCCAGGGCTTCATGCACATGAAACTGTCTCGGACCCAAGAGAACAAGTACGTGCTGGGCCAGCACAGCCCGCCCTTCGACAGCGTGCCGGAGATCATTCATCACTACGCCAGCCGCAAGCTGCCCATCAAGGGGGCTGAGCACATGTCCTTGCTTTACCCAGTGGCTATCCGTACCCTATAGTACTCACCCCCACGAGCCAGGCTCGAGGCCGGGTGCACCCGAAACTGGCCCTTCTGCAGGGCTGAGTGCTGCCGTGCCGAGGACGGGCTCCAGACAGGCAGCCTACGAGCATCTGGCTGGGTACAGCTGGCGCTGCTGGGGATTGCTGCAGCTGGACCCTTCGTCCCGGCCTCTCAGGGGACTCCCGTGCACTGAGTCAGTGCCAGGGGGACCCTATGCGTGAGCAGCTGAGTAGGGGCTTCCGACTGCCCCTTGCCTGCCTCCAGGCAGAGGTCGGACACAAGGACTGGAGCCAAGGCCTTGGAGAGGCTGGACAGGGGGGGCAATATGTGCAAAAAGTGGGAGAAATCGTCCAGTGCCTCCGTGAGGGTGCCCTGGCTCAGCTTATGGGAGACAAAATGGCTGTGCCCACAGGCGAGGAGGCTGTTGGGGCCAGCGGGTGCCTGCCTGGGGGTAGCGAGGCACAGGGTGTCCGGGTGGGCCTGTGGTGGCCCCCAGTCACACGGGTGCTTGGTATTTGTTGCCATCCTTTGCCAAATGTAAATAGTGACTGGTCTGGGCAGCGCGCGCAGCACTGCTGCCCAATAAAGCGGCGCATGGTCGCCTCTTGCTCTGTGGGGACCACACGCCCACATCCCACCACCCCAAGTGGGGGTGGTGGTGGCACAATGGCAGGGACGGGGATTTGGTTACACAAAAGCTCTAAGCAAATTGATTTTTCCTTTGCTCTTGTGTACACTGAGACCCAGTGAGTGATCCGCCCGCTCACTTGTGTGAGTCACAGGGGACAAGGGACACTCGGGTCATGTCCTTCCTACACCTTTGGGATTCTTTGTGAGCAGTGATAACTTGATTTTGGACTTGCGTGTTGCTCCCTGTAGACTTGAGGTGCTCTTTGGGATCTTTGCCTCCTTCTTTTTCCTTCACCCTTCGTAAGCCTGAGGCAAAATCTCTGAATTTCTCAGATCTTCCTCCTGCTCTCTGTATTTACTGGCTCTAGTCCTGCTCTTCCTCTTCCTGGTACCTTGCCTTTGAGACAACTTGCTCTTTCTCTTAATTCAGCTGAAGCTGTCTCCTGCTCTGTAGCATTTAAGGCATACCTTGCCTTTGAGCCGTGTTCTTGATGTTGCTGCTGTGCTCACACATGGGCATTTCCCCCATGGCTGCCTCAGAGCAGGCAGCTGTTGCTTCCCCTTTCCTTGCAGCTCACTGGCTGTGTCCCGCAGTGCTCAGCAGCTTGGCAGCAGCAAAACCTTTTGCATTGGCAGAGCAAAGAGCTTGGGGCATTGGTGAGAGGGTTAGCAGTGGCCTGATGAAGGCTTTGTGAAAAAGCATCATCCTCCCCAGTGTCTGTTCCCAGGAAGGAGCTGGTCCTGCTGGTTTGCGGGGGGGGATGGAGGTGATTGATGGGACCACAAGGACCTTGCCTAAGAGGGGTGCCACAACAGGAACCCTGCTCTACCATAGGGGCTCTGGGGTTTTCAGACACAATCTGTAGCCAGGGCATTGCTGTCCTGGCTGCCTGTCACGGCTTTGAGCTGCTGGGATCCACTGGGCACGGCTTGTGGTCCCACTGCACATGGCAGTTGGGAGCCTGCAGAAGCTGTGGTGGTTTGTTCCAGGATGCCTTGGCTCTGCCTCTCCTTAAAAGGCAGTGGTTTGTACTCACAGGGGCTGGTGTCTCCTTACAGCCCTGCTTGGCTGCTGGCAGCTTCCCAGCGGCCTCTCTCCATCCCAGGGAGCAGGGGCGGAGGCAGCTCAAGCTGGGGGTTTTTTTCCTCCTGGCAGTGCCACACCAGAGCCTGTAGGAAGTGATGGCTTTGCAGAAATCTGCAGAGATGCTCTTGGATGCTCTTGCTGCATTTCAAAGGTTTCAAGGGCCCTTAGCAGCCCTGCTGTGCCCTGACAGCTCCAGCACTGAGCTCATCCTGAGGGATATTCTGTGTTCTCCATGGTTGCAGCTGGGAGAGGAGAGGCTTCTTGGATCCGTGCAGCTGAGGAATGAAGGCACAGGAGAAGCCTCCCCATGTATTCCGGGTTGGTTTTCTAAGGAAGCCACGGCAGGGAGCAAACTGCCTGGCAGCAAGTGCTGGCTGTATCAGCAAGCTTGCGGCCTTTGCAGTGAAATCCTGCTGAAGCAGCCTGCCTCCATCTCGGGGGGCATCCCTGTTGAGCAGTAAGAGATGCAAGACCTGTGTGGATTGTACCAGCTCCCCCAAAACAGTCACAGGCCAGCAGGACTGCTCTGGAGCTGGGCTTTGCATCCCAGAGCTTCAGCTAAGCAGTCCTCCCAGTTACAATTGCATTCCTCTTCAGTCCTCTCTTCTCCAGGCTAAAGAAGATCAACTCCTCGAGCATCTCCTTATACAACATCTCCACTCTTGACCACCCTAGTGACCCTCTGCCAGGTCATTTCCTTCTACTTGGGGTACAAAACTGGACACAGCATTCAGTTGTGGCCTCGCTGGTGCCAAATAAATGGAAATAACCACTTTGACTTGGCTACGCTCATGATAACTTGGGCTGGAAGACACCTCAGGAGGTCTCCAGTCTCCCTTCAGGCAATGTTAAGTGTTTCCCACTAGAGTCAAGAAGCGCTGCTTTTTTTTCAGAGAGAAGCAGAACTTCCATAAGCCTCTTCATAGCATTTCCAGGAAGAACTGGACACCAGGGACAGAGGGCTGCCAATTCTCTGCAAGCCGAGGGCCAGGCTCCCAGTCCAGTGTAGCCTCTGGCTCTGTATGGGCCTTAGGGGTGGAGAAGGTCCAACAAGGACGATGTAGGAGCAGGATGCGAGCCCTAGCAAAGAGCCAGTCCACAACTCAACACTGAGTCAGGGGATGGACTCGACCTTCTCAAATGGTCTGAGCCAAGCAGGTCCTGGGTCCTCTTTGGGCCCAGAAGGTCTAGTTTTGGAATTACCTCCTACAGAAAGTACCTGACTCGGGGTCTGGCTGGTGTCTTCTCTTCTGCGGTAAGAGCTGATCAGGAGCTTCCCAGAAAACTTGAATCTCTCTTGCAAGAGTATTTTGGTGCTGCCTCTGTCACCTGCTGACTGAAGTGAGTGTTGTTTGGGGCTGGGGTGGTTGGGGGCAGCCACGGGCCAGAGAGGTGACGGGAGCCTCATTCACGAGGATGTTAATCCCCAGCTTGGACAAGGGCCTAAGCAGCCTTGTGTGGCTTTGAGGTTAACCCCATTGGGAGCATGGATGCTGACCAAAGGCCTTTGTAGCAATTCCCGGTCCACTTGTCCTGGCAATCCCCTCTGTCCTCCCAGCTGCCTCTTGTTCTCTGTCCCCCCTCCCTGCCAGTGAAACAGCTCTGTCATTCATTGCCTGATCTCTAGTCCCTTGCTAAGCCCTCCACAATCACCAAGCTGTTTTAGCATGCTGCAAGCCCTGATAATGAAGGAAGGAAGTTTGTTCTGTAATTGGATTAGTGCTGCTGGGAATGTGGTCTTGCCTGGCGGTCGCGCTGAGCTGGCGTGGCCCTGAGCCCCGTGCTGCCCTGTCTGGTTGTGGGCCAGCTCTGGGCTGTGCAGACTCCTGCATGGGACTGCTGGCCAAAAGCAGGAGGAAGACAACCAAGAGGGGTAAAAAGCTGATTCAGGGCAGAATTTGAGCTTGCCGTCCTTGGAAGCGGGGATGTATTTACTGAAGCTCTGTCACAGTCCCTAATGTCTCACACCTGCTGGAAATGAAGCACTTTGGCTACTGTCAAGCTCAACAGCCCCATCACCTGCCCCAGCATGAGCCATTAAGGCTCCTGAACACCTCAGAAGCTGGTGTCTAAGCTGCTCTGATGTCGCTGGAAGCACAGTGCCTGTGTTCCCGCTCCAACCACAGCCATCTGCAGGAAGATCAACTAACCTGGCAGCTCAGCTGCTAAAGTTTATAGCAAAGGAGAGAAATGTGTTCCTGATCCCTGCAGGCTACCAGCAAAACATGCAGTGTCACACACACGTGGCCCAGCCCAACACCTTTCAAATCCTCCCATAAAGACCAACATCTTGACACAAGGGGCACATTTCAGGTCCTAGCTCAGGGACCACCCTTGCTCAGTCCCTTTGGTACCCTTTCCCAGCATTGTCTCAGGCCATTTACATGCCCCTAGTGACCTGTTTGAAAATTGTCTCAGAACATCTGTGCTTGGATGCTTCCACCTAACGTTCAGTCTGCACTTGCGAGCAGTTCTCTCTTCCTTGCACAGTTTTGGAGACATGTCTCCCAAGAGTGTGCTTGGGCAGATCTGGGTGATGTGACTGTGTTCCTTCCAAAAACACATCCCAGGCATGATGACTGCACACTGCCAGCTGTGCACTGCTTGCAGTTTACATCAGTGGGGCCATCCCACAGCTGGGCTGGAGGAACAGTGTTGCTAGAGACACACCTTTCAATACAACCCATGGTTTACTTGATGAGCTGGTTCCTCCTGTGCTACGTCCATACTCATGACTCTAGCATTGGAAAGTGGATTGTGTTGGATGCAAATCAAACTCCTTCCTTAAACCCAACCAGCCTAAAGGTGTCGCGTTACTTTGTCTAAGTTAATTATCAAAGAAAAAACGTTATGTTTCACTGAGACAATGTGTCTATGATGAATTCTGTTTCCACTTGCCTTCCTTCTTGAAGCTGGGTTTCTTTCAAAAAAATCTCATGTCTAGAGATGTTTTAATCCCCCTTTCCCCTTTTCTGGTTGTGAAAGGCACATTGGCTGCACTTGTCTGCTATTTGAACCATATCTGGGTTATCCTAAACCTGGTCCTTCCTTCACAGAGAGATGACCTTGCTCCTTTCCTTCCCTTCCCAGTCTCATGCCGCACCTCCTGGCTGACCCTTACATCCAAAGCACATCCAAAGCATGTACTCATCTGCTGATTGTGCCACAGGCGTTCTCTGTCCTTATCACGTCTTGCTTGGCTTGATGACAAGCGCAGCTATGAGCCTTGTTCTTGATTTCCAGGAGAAATGCGTGCTGAATTTGTCTCCATTTAGAGGCAGTGCACAGCAAGCCCCAATGTGGCCTGTGTGGGGCTGAGGGGCCCTGCACACGTGTGACCCCTCTCACTGTTCCTGTGTGGGGTTGCTGCAGCATGCAGTGATTTACTGCCTGCATGCAGCATTACAGCCTCTCTGCGCATGCACAGCATGTCCTGATTTACTGCCCGCATTAAGGGCTGCCTCTGCAAATTCACAGCACGTCTGCTTCTAGAGTGCTCGCTGGCAGTACGCAGCATGTCTTGATTTACAGGGAAGGCTCTTGCATCTCCTACCCTCTGTGTAGAGTACCCTGAGTCCCTGCTCACCTGTGCCACTTCACCTCTCCAAGGGGAACGGGCTGCCTGATTTGCCCCTCATGCTTGTGGCAGTGCAGTGGGTGGGTGCTCCTCGGGGCGCAGCCCAGCCTCCACCTGTTCGGGACATCCTGATTTACTGCACGTGCTTCAGCTGCTTTCCCAGTGCAGGTGTCTGGTGGCCCCTGGACAGGCAATTGAAGCAACTCCTGTGGCTGTGCAAGACACTGGCGCTGTGGCCTGATATCATAGCTGGCAAGCTGTGCTAAATGTTGCAGGCTCTGTGCTGCCCCCAATTGCCTTTTCCTTCCCCACAGGCAGGCTGCCTGAGCCTTCTCTGCCCCACTCTGCTCAGCCTCTCTTGTAACCGTGTCTGACAAGGGCTGTGGTGCAGCCTGGCACTGCCCTCCTGGGCTGTCCTGGCTTATCCCCTGCTCTGGGAGCTGCAGGATGATGGTGTTAAAGCCCTGAGAGAGGTACTGGAGGGTGCCTCTGCTGGGCAGCAACAGCCCAATGTCGTTTTAGCCAGTCTCAGATGCCACCCAGATTGCAGCTCCTGTAACGGACATCTTCTAAGTGGATGTTATGGGATTCTCTACCAACGTGTATGTTGGCTTGGGAAGAGCAAAAGGAGAAAACTGGGATATTGAAGACCCCAGAAATGCTTCAGGGAGACTGAAGGGACCATGTAGTCCAGAAGAGAGAGTCCTCACTTGAGGAAGTTGTTCTGTGCTCATCCAGGCCTACAGTTAGAAAGGTGAGGAAGGTGTGACCCACAGCTGTGGCCTACAGTGGCTGGTGAAAGAAGCTAGGGAGAGGCAGGGGCTCCAGCCCTGCTTGTGGTGCTTGTGGCCACAGCATGCAGGGAGAGCTGCCGGCTGAATCTGGGGCTGGGAAGGAGGAGACAGAAGCTGAGCTAAAAATCATTGTGCTGTCTTCGGCTTGTAGCCGAGCTCCCAGATGCCATGGACTGGCAGAAGTGGTCCAAGTGGGACCAGGAAGAGCTGGAGAGTGCATCACCTGCATTGCAGACCCTGCACTGCCTAGCTCAGCTGGGGGTGCCTCTGAAAGTCCATCATTCGGGGCGACCTCAGGCTTTGTGGCTCTGGTATTGTCAGCCACGGAGACAGGATGGTAATTCGCACTGGCAGCAGCTGCTCCCACTATCAGCACTGTGATAATTGTCCCTGCTAGGCTGGTCCGGCTCAGGGCCATTAGCAGCAAGATCCTTCTTTTATCATCGCACATCTCCTTCCCATCTTGGCAGCTGCAGTAGACGTCTGTCTTGTGAGGGCGAGCAGCTGTCAGGACGCGTGGTCGGGTCACCCTGTGGTGAAGGATGGTTTTGACAAACTTGCAGATTTCTCACAGTGTGGAGCAGGAACATCTCTCTCCTGTGGCTTGATGCAGGGACAGGACGGGGTCTCTCTCTGGATTGTGCCCTCCCTGCCCTGCAGTTGGCCTGTCTGTGGTCTCTGCGTGCACCATGATGAGGGGAGCAAGGACAGGCAATCTCTCCCTTATGGCAGAGGCATTGCTCATTTCCATTTAGATAGAGGAATTTCAATCTCGACTTGACGTCTCCTCGCCACGTTGTGGGACTCAAGACCCAAATTTCCAATTTTCTTCCCCATGCAATGCCAGATGCTCTCTGCTGGCTTTAGAACTGAAGTGCATTAGGGATGATGCAGCCCAGCAGAGGCAGATAGTTGGGTGCATGAACACGGATGATTATCTGTGTGTAGCTCCACAAGACAGCTTCTGGCACATGTGTCTTCTCTGCACCGAAATCTGCACCGCCTGCGGCCCAAAGCACTGCCGTTTTCTCCCACTAGCTCCTTCTTTACCACTGTCCAGGGGAGAGAGATTAAAACCAGCATCCAGGGTTGGCCCCCACGATACAGATTGCTTGGGAAACAGAGGATAGTAACACAAGAAGTCACGCAGATGACCACGGCAATGAAGACAAATAGCTATTTTCTGTCTTCCAGTGGGGAAAAAAAATGTGAGAAGAAATCCAGCAAGGGGGTAAGGGTGTGCTCGTTTGCTGCCTCCACTGAGTACACCTTCACCTGCCCACAGAGAAGTGAATGGGGGGAAGCTCATGATCCCTCAACATGGTCTCTGCCGTGTAACTTAGCACGTCCGTTTCTGTAGGAATAAAGAAATGCCACAGTTTTGCTCAGCTACAAATGTGACAGCTGGTAGAAAAATAAGCTGGAGAGCGTCGGTGGGGGAAGCCGCAGCCTCGTGGGTAACTCTAGTTGTTGTGGCCCGAGACGGGTGTCTCGTTTGAGAAAGTCGTTTGGCTTAACTAAACCCAGGGGGAAGGAGGATCCCGAGGGGCTTCTTCCAGGCAGCCGAGGGCACATCCCGGAGCAGAAGGCACCCAGAAATCGCTATGAACGCCCCTTTATGGGCCGGAGGAGCAGCCAGCCCGGCGGGGTGGCGGCGGAGGAGCCGCGAGAGCTCCGCCGAGCATCCCCCCTGCCCGGCACCACCGGGCAAGCTGCGGCTGGAGCGCGACCGCCCCCAGGCGGGGCCGAGCGGGAGGAGCCGGGGGCGGGAGGGAGGAGGCGGGCGGTGCGCGAGGGGCCCGGCCGGGCAGGGAGGGGGCGGGGCGCCGCCATGTCGGAGGCGGCAGCGGGGATGGCGGCGGCCATGGCGGACGTGCGGCTGCGGCGGAAGCAGCTGCTGAGCGCGGAGGAGGCAGAACTGTTCGAGCTGGCGCAGGCGGCGGGCAGCGGGCTGGAACCGGAGGTGTTCCGGTGAGCGGCGGGGCAGATAATGCCGTCGGTGCCTCCGCGGCCAGGCGTCCCCACTGACACGCGTGTCCCCGCTGCCGGGCATCCCCACTGACAGGCGGGGCGCCGCGGAGGGGCAGCGCGTCGGACACGGGGGTCGCCGTTGCCGGGAAACCGCTCTGAT
>WBNH01000865.1:119085-129707 GCA_013401255.1 Urocolius indicus
GCGTCCCCACTGACACGCGTGTCCCGGCTGACACACGTATCCCCACTGACACGCGTGTCCCGGCTGACACACGTATCCCCACTGACACGCGTGTCCCCGCAGGGTGCTTCTGGACCTGCTGCGCATGAACGTGGCGCCTCTCGCCGTCTTCCAGATGCTGAGGTCGATGTGCGCCGGGCAGCGGCTGCCGCCGGGACCCGAGGCGGGGCCGCCCGTCGCGCTAGCGCCGCTCCCCGCCGACACCCGAGGTATGCGGCGGGCGGGGGCGGGCGAGGCGCGCGTGGTCGGCAGGCGCTGACCCCCGTGTCTCCCCGCGCAGAGCCTCCCGNCGCCTCCAGTCGTTCGCCCCGTGGCGGGGAAGGGGCCGCGTGCCGGGCGGCCGGGCCCGAGGGGCGGCTCGGCCGGGTCCCGGGGAGCCCGCTCGGTGTGAGCCGCGGGGCCCCGTGCAGGGGGAGCCCGTCACGCAGGGACCGGGCAGCGCCGCTTCCCACCCGCGCTCCTCTTTTTTTTTGTTCTTCGCTTTCTTTCTTTTTTAGGCATCGTAGGGGAGGGGTGTGCAGGAGTGGTGGGGAACGCCGCGCAGGCGGCTGCCGTAGCCGCTTGTGCTGGGGTTTGTGGCCTCCTGGGTCAGCCCTCCAAGCCTTTGGCAACAAACCCACCTTGATACTCCCTGCTACACGCCACTTCTTCGCTTGTATGTGACTCGGAGAAAAGGTAAAGCGCATCCCTGGGTAAGGCGGGGAGCTGTGATGCGTCCTCTGCTCTGGTGGCTTCCACTGCTCTGACAGTGCTTTCGGTGCCCCGCGCACAGTGCTTAGGTGGGAACGTGGCGTGGGAGGCTGTGTGGGATCGTTGACTAAAATAGCTACTGCTTTTGGATGGAATGATATTTGTCACCGTTCTCATCTCGGTAGACGGTAAAAAAAAAATGTAGCCCTGAAAGTTGTGCCGTATATATGTGTATATATAACATTTTATTTTATTCCAAACCGGTTCTAATAAAACTTTTACTTACTCCCCGAACTTCTTGAAGTGACTTTTGACTGGTAGCTCACAGCCTTTTGTGGATTACTTCCAAAGGGTTTAAAAAGAGGTCGCTAAAGTAAGTACACCGTTAGCATGCTTGGATTCGCTCGAAAATGCAGATTTTTGAGCAAAGTGCTAAAAAATGCAATAGAAAAGGGCAGTGGCCAAACCAGAAAGGTGTTGTGATCACTGTCTGTGGTTGCCAAGAATGCAGTTAAGCTCATTGAGCTCGGCTTACCGCCTGCCTCAGTGCTGCTGCGCTGGTAGTGTGGGCACTTGCTCACCCCATGGGAGCCTGGAAATGGAATTTGACTTGACAAGTCGCGTTGACTTCTTGTGTCCTGTTCTCTCTTCCTCTCAAGGTGAAAACTCTGTTGGAACATGATGACCCATGATGAATTTTGGGGCAAAACTTTAAACACTAACTGTTCAGCAGGGACTGTTGTTGAGAATGGGGCAAGAAAGAAAAGCTTTGTTGGCGTAGGTAACTGGAGCGGGATGAGGGGAAAGTAAGGTTTCTCTGTCGTGGTAGAGTGCTACCTCTTAGTCTGAGCCTCACTGCTGAGGCTGCTGTGGTGGTAGGGGGTGTTTGTTCTCACGGCTGTGCTTGCAAGTTCGGTGGCAAGTCAGAAAGAGAAGTTGAAAGGCAAGACTTATTTAACCAACTACACGCAGTCAGTTTTAGGGTAAGAGCGATTGTGCCACAGCCCAAGGCACCTTTACAAGAGTAGAGCCTGCTACTTCTGCTGTGGATTCCCTCGTGGTGGGTGAGTGAGTGAGCATCATCTCACTGAGCAGCTGAAGGGGGCTGGCCGTACAGAGACGCCGAGGAAGTTTGGTAAAGCCTAGATGGGAATTAGAGTGTGTGGATAAAGAATCCTGGACTCTGTGGGCTTCATTGAGAACAGGTTCCCCTTTCTCAAGAGATGCTCTTGATTAAGAATTTCCTGTAGGTAAGTTGATTGTGATACAGAGAACAGTCTCGCGTGTAATGGAGAAATGATTCTAAATATGCTCAGGGGAAAAAGAAGACACTCAGCTGACTGCTTGATCAAAATGAGAAAGGTACAGCACTTGGATACTTGTAAGTAAGAAGCAGTGTGCTCTTCCAGTACCATGTTGGGAGGAAGAATATTAAAGGAGCAGTGATTTTCGACAGAAGATGCTGTTGTGTTTTGCTCCCTCTTCTCTTCCTTTGTTGTTGCTTCAGGTGTGATAGGCCACTAAGACTGTTAGGGAAGTTTGTTAAGTTTTTTGTTACTATCTGTCTGTTAATCTAGAGTAACTTTTGTTCTCTTCCGTATGCTGTTTGTGTGGTACTTCCTCTAACAATGAGGGTTTTTCTCTAGCACTGAGCCACTGCCACAAGATAGTTTCAGCTAACAGTAGGCCAGCTCAGGTTTGAAATAGGCAGATGGCAACTTGTTTGTTAATCAGCATTAAATTTCTCAAGATGAAAAGCCAGAAACCCAAAGGTGGAGTTGATCTGGTCTTAACCATTGCCTTCTACCACCCGGAGGTGCTGCAAGCACTTTAGAGAAGCTGTGAGTTTGCAGGAATTATTACCTGTCTTCTCCTGGTCCAAGGTGGTGCCCAAGACAGATTGCAATCCTAGTGTGGCCAGCCTGAATTTCCTCTCAATAGTTTCTCTTCAAAATTGACAAGTTGGCATCCTCAGAGCCAAGGAAGTCCAAAGGTGATGTTGAGCTCTGCGCTGCTCGTGGTCAATATTCACAGTGTTAGTTTGGCCTTCAGTGTCTCTTGTTCCTGCTTTATTTCACAAGGCCAAAGTAGATCTTCAGGGCTAGTTGATGCACTGAGATGAGCACATGCAGCTCGCTGAGATGGGATGCTTGTGCCTGACAAGCCGCAGTTTCACTGCAGACATGGTAAAACATTAAATGCTGGACTTGGGTTTGTTCTCTGTGCAAGATGGTGCTGGGTAATGGTGATAAAGGGGCACTTTGGCTTCCTCTTTGTCATCCTACTCAGTCCTGACCAAATTCTGATGGGCAGCACTGGCATGGCATGCCAGAAGGGTTGGTCTTCCCCACTGTGTTAGTTAAATTTTTATTCTGTGGAAGCTTGTCTTACGTTTGAGCTATAACTCACTTTGAATGAAAACTCCTCTTTTTGGTTTCTGTCATCACAAGTGACTTTGCTGTCACTAGCTCTCTCTGACGTCAGCTAATCCTTTTGTGAGTGAAACCACCACTCGAAAGCTAACTCTCAAAAAGAATTCTATGAGCAGAACTTGAACTCAGCAATGTCTTATCACAGCTTTAGTCCTACATCCTCATTTCTGGTAAGGTCTCGTTAGTACCGAGAAGAGGAAAGACAGGTTTTGTCTAGCTCTCCTTTTGAGGATTCCTTTCTGTCACTCTTGGTTGGAAGGCAGATGTCTGCGCCTGCTGTGATTTAGTTGAACTAAGATGGGCATCAAGTGCAAGTGAACAAGCTGCTGCAGCTTTAATTGCAGGTTTGTGCAAATTTTGGCTAGCTTATGTCTTACTCCTTCAGTGCCGTGTAGCCACTTGGCGTAGTGTGCCTGGAGTGTCTGAGCAAGGTGCATGGGCCCCTTGTTGGTCATGAAAATAAGCAGGTGTCCAGAGACCCATCGTGGTACACAATCAAAAGCAGGATCAAAAGTGCCAGCCTTGACTGTGCTTTACTGGATCACCTGAAGGCGAATTAGGATGTGAACCATCCAGCTCAAGACAGGAGCTTGTTTTCCTGTTGCCCTTGGGGAAAAGTGTGTTGCTGAAACAAAGCTCCCTTTAAAAGCAGCACATCTTCAGCAGAGCAATTTTCTTTCCTTAAATTGAAGAAACAGCCAGGTAGCTCAAATAGAAGGGGAGGAGGAATCGCTCCTCGTTCACTGAGCTTCCTGGTTCTGGGAACGATCCAAGTCCACCATTTGGCAGCTGGGTAAGTGTGAACAGAGTGCCCAGGGTATCTTCTGGGCTGAATCTGTTCTGCAGGAGTGTGTGGCTTGCCTTGCCTCCTTTCCTGCAGGAGCTGCTGTGGGGAAGGGGATCCAAGGCTGTGTCTGCTGTTGGCACTGCTATTACTTGCTGGAAGGTGCTGCTTCCATTTAAGAAGAGGATGATGTGGCTTCCATGCAGGACCAGACATTTGGAGATGGGAGATGCCTCCTCTGTGTAGCTGGGACGTGTGTCTACAGATAAAGCCAGAGCTCCTTGTGCTAATAATGCACAGAGCGGCCATTGTCCTGTATGAGCTTGCTGAGCTGCTTTGCAGTGTGCCCATCAGCTCTGCCCTTCTGTGCTCTCCTGCGTTTCCTCCCTTGCAAGAAGACAGACAGGTGGCTGCAGTAATCCAGATCTCACTACAGATGAGCCAAGCCCTCTCTGCTCGCATTTATTCAGTAGTGATGAGATACCAGCTTAGGCTTCTCAGCATGTCATGGTGCAGGGAGATTTTTTTTTTAAAACATCTGAAAAAGAAAAAAAAGACTGTTTCAGGATTTCAGAACACCACAGTTCGTGCAGGGTGGGGGGTGTAGGGATGTCCCCAGAGAGTTATTTTGATTTTTTTCCACAGCTGATGCAACAAGGAGTCTGATATGAATGACTTTATTTTTGCATTTTCCCATAGAGTACAGCCACGGTGTTCTATGTGGAGTTGTGGTTGCCTGTGACTGAATTCCTGACAACTGCCTCCAGCTTTCTGTGTTTGAGGACTGGAGCATCTGTCTGGCATATTAGCTAGATACAACTTCACATGAGGTGCATTCCAAATGGTTCCTCGATGGCTGTTGATTTGGGAAAGAGCTCATTTTCAAGAGGAAGGATATACTGGCAGTTTCTTCCCATGCGTGCAAAGAGGAGGTGTGCACACTCATTAGGGCAGTGGTGCTGGTCTTGGCCTCTCTGTATTGTTTGTGTAGTTAAATATATCATTTTTTTATGTATTATTTCCATGCTTACTGTTCCCATCAGCCAGCCCTCAGACCCTGGTGCTTTCCCTGCAGTTTTCTACCACTCTGTTGACAGGCATATGTCTGCCCTGCTCTTTTTTTTTCTAAGCTGACCAATATTCTTTGATGCTTCTCTCTCTTGACATTCCAGCTGGCTTTTCCACATTCCCCACTTCCCCAGCCCAAGTATCTTCCATAAAGTTACTTTCCAAAGCTTTGCCCCAGCTAATTTGTCCTACTGTGTTGTTAAGGTGAACTTGCTTTTCAAAATCCTCTCTGAGCTTCTCACCTTGGCCTATGGATTTTAAGGCTGCAGGGAATCACTGAATCCCTGTGTTGTGCATAGCAACAGTCTGGAGGTATCCCAGCCCCTGGAAACTTTGTCACACTGACGTGCCCGTTGGAAAAGCCACCGAGCCACCACCAGCCATGGGCTCGGCGAGGTGTTCATGGGCTGTGTTTTTCTTGTCTGTGTGGAAAAACATGCTTTTAAGAATCATTAAGTTCTTTTTTGACCTTGAATTTGTAAATACTTATTTTTTTGTGTGTGTTGTAATTATGATCAGGATCTCTCTCAAGTGTTGCTGTTGGATTATTTCCTAAATATCAGCTCTGCAGCATGTTGCCAGCTTTGTCCTCCCTGTGTTAATTCTCTTGCTATCCTTGTGTTTTGTATCATTCTCTGTTCATTCCCTTTTCTTCACACTTCTTGTATTTCTCTGTATTGTCTGTCTTGAGTTGTGGTCAGCCTTCTGGGGTGGTGAGTATTCTTCAAGGGCCCACATTTACCGTCAGTCCTGGGCACTGCTGGCTGGCCATGGTGACTGCTTTGCATTCTCTATATACTCAGCTTCCACTTTACACAGAATTCTTGAGGTTAGAAAAGACCTTTTAAGCTCATCAAGTTCAACCCTCTACCCAGCACTGCCACAGCCACCACTAACCCGTGTCCCTCAGCCACAGCTACATGGCTTTGAGATCCCTCTGGGGATGGGGACTCCACCACTTCCCTGGGCAGCCTGTGCCAGGGCTTGACAGGCCTTCTGGGGATGAAATTGTTCCTAATCTCCAATCTAAACCTCCCCTGGCATAGCTTGAGGCTGTTTCCTCTTGTCCTGTAGCTTGAAACGTGGGAGAAGAGACTAACACAGGATTCATCTTGACCTGGGATTTGTAATGCAGACTCCTGTATTGAGAAGATAAGGTAGCTGACAAGGACAATACTATGTGGAGCTTTGATAGAAAGGGAGAAATCTCCCCTGAGAGTCTAAAGATTTCTCTTAAATGTGTTTTTAATCTGTGCTTTATATCTCATACGATGCATCTTCCCGTTGGTTATCCTGGCTATTATGTGTTAATTCTAGATGAAATGTATCTGATAACAATGTGTTCTCCCTTGTGCTGTGCACCTGTAAGTCTTGTACTTGGACATTTTAGGGAAAGTTTTTTTTTTTCTCTGAAAAATTATCTGTAGAATGACCTATAGGTGACTTACAGGACTCATCAAAGGACTAATAAAGTCTTGATCGTGATTTTCTTACTTAGTACCTTTGCTCATGCTCGGGTTTTTTTTTCAATACTTCATCAATACCAGTGCAATAATTGGATTTCTTAAATTCACTAATGAGCAATTAGATTGCCTTCCAGATCTTTGTCCTGCAACTCTCAGTCCCCGGAACTCTTTCTTGACTGTAGAGTTCAAGCCTTTTGAATTGGAGGCCCTTGTTCTTGCTTTGTGAAATGAGGGCACGGTAATGACCATGGCAAGAAGGCTTATGTCCAGAGCAGTCTTGATCTGCAGTTGTTTTTTTTTTTTTCCTCCTCCTTCCTGCCAGGCTGCCGTTCCAGAATGCACTTTCTTGGTTTATGTTAACTTTTCTGTATTGTAGGCATTTCTTTAGTCCATCAGGAACTGGACAGCTTCAGTTTACAGACCTCGTTCATCCGGTGGTATGGAAATTACGACGTAGTATTTGATGGATTGCAGGTAATGTCAGATCTTTGACCACTGATTAAAACAATTCTCAGCTCTACTGAGCTTTCTTGTATGGTTGAAAAAGTTCCAGTTGCTTTCCTTTCCTGGGAGGTTATACTGAATTTTGATACTCTCAAAGTACTGGTGATGGATAGTGAAGTAGTCATCTCCTTCAGCAGAAACAGCAGACAAACAGCTTGTCCCTGGAGTAACTCGCAAAAAGTCTAGTGTGGAATGCTGAAAGCCTGACATAGACCTAGTCCCAAAAGGATGTGTGGCTTCAGTGTTACTATGAAAATATACTGGCTCTGAGTGATATACTTTGAATGCTGAAGCCTAGACAAACTTCTCATTTTATGGGATCTCTGCCTTTTGGATGAGGAGAAGCCGTATTGGGTACTGTGATGCACCCTGCACTGCTGTCTTTTGTGAGGGAGTCTGTTAAAGGCTTCCTTCCGAGTAACTTTTTTAAGATTAAAAGAAAAAGCATTATCTGAGAGGCACAGACTTCTTCTGTACTCTTCTTTCTTTTAAGTGTGCTATGTTCTTTGCAGCCCTCTGCCTGTGACGGTAGCCTGTTGAAAACTTGCCAAATGATTTAGCTACGAGCGCGTGGCTGTGGCTGTTGGAGAAGCTGGTGTGTTCCCTGGAGTACTGGGATGCCTCAGAGCCTGGGTAGTTCCTTGTGTGCATGCTGGAGTTGTGGCAAACGTGGATAGGTGAATTAATGCAGCTGGATGGCGAAAACCAGAACTGGGGTGGCATTGGCAGAGCTGATAATGTGAGCAGGCAGCAGGGAGGGCTGGTCTCTCTTCTGACGTGCTTCTGCACAGAAGGCTTGCAGGCTGACCTGAGGCTGTGAGGTTTCCTCTCTGCTGGGCTTTTGAGCTGAACACTGCACTACAATAATTTTTTTAGTATGCCTTTTCAGCCTGATCCTCAGCCTTTTTTTTTAACATTTCATGCTCTGCAAGGCAAGAACTGACAGAAGGAAAAGGGATTTAGAGGAATACCGTACATGCCAGGCTCAGGTGTGAGTTCGTGAGTGATAACTAATGCATTCTGCCCCACCGCCCCCACCTCATAACCAGCCAAAGAAACACTCACAAACTGAAAGGAACTCTCTTGACAAAAATGAGGGACCTCTTCTCAGTCTTCTCTTTCTGTAATCTATGTGCAAGAAAAAGGGGAGGGAATGAGACTATCCCAAGCATGGTGTAGAAACTAGTACAGTGGACAGCAACCAGGAACACGTGAGGATTTGTAGGGAAAAGGCTGATGCGTTTCCTGTTGGTTGCAGGGTGGGAGATGAGCTCCTATGGCTCTGCTTGAGCAGCCTTGGAGGGCTCCCACTGCATGGCTGGTGAAGCTGGCAGCCTCCCCGGGTAACAAAGGTAGAAGAGCAAGGGTAGATGAGTGGAGTATTATTTCATAGTTGCCTTGGAAAAGTCTTTCAGATTGGTTAGACTAATGCAGGCCTCTGCACTGGGAGAGGGGAATTGTCTGTGCCTTAACCCACTTTTTCAGATGCCTTGCTTAGAGGCTTCTGACTAGATGTGTGAAGCAAAGATGTTTGAGCATCTGAGGAGGCTTGTTGGTAGCTTGAGTTGGATCCTGGGCTCTTGTTAACATGAGCTGGCTTTTGCAGTGGCACCAAATGGTGCAGTTCAATAGCTATCTTCTAATGAGGTGAGAGCCTTGCTGGAGAAGAGAGGCAGGGATAAGTCCTACACAGGCCTGCAGATCACCTGCACAGGTCTCCACTCGTGTTCTCTTCTTTCTCCAGATCCTTCTCTTCAGATAAGAGTTTGCAAGAGAAAACTTGTGCTTAAATACTGACCCTCTGCTCAATGTGTACTTCGGGTCTTTGTTAACTAATTTGGAAAGTGCATTAAAAAAAAACATCTTAATATTTTTTCCTCTTCTGTTTCAAAACCATTCAGCTGAATTTGTTGAGACTTATTTTGCCAACCTTCCCTGTCTGCTTCCTTCTGTCTTCTCAGGGAAGCTGCTTTAGAAAGGACGGTGTTTTTTCTCTGGAGAGATCCCAGTGTGTGTGTTGGCTGTTAGGGATACAACAACAGCTTTGAGGACCAGAGAACCTGCTCGTTTTTGTTGCTGAAGAGGAGTACTTGTGGTATTTATGTAGGGATGGGAGCAAGACTCTCTGCAGGGCAGACCTGTCAGTCTGGGGAAGGACTGAGTGTGATTGTTAAAATGTCACTCTTTATTTGATCTGCATGTGTCTACCTGCAGTAACTGCAGTTCACTGTATTTCTGTGGTTTGTTTCCTCCTTGCTGTGATTAACTTTTTATAATGCTTCCTGAAGCTTGCTGCCTTCAGTAAAAGCTGTGACTGTTATGCCTCACGTTTGCTTTTATGTCTTTCCTAATATGAGTCCTGCTTCTTCTGTGAAGTAGCTCTCTCTAGCGCCAGGAAATGTTGCATATCCCTTCCTGTTGTTGTTTGCAGTGTGTATGCCTCAGTCCGTCACCCTGTTCTCTGGCACTCCCACAGGCTGGGCTGTGTGCCCCATGCCTCCCTCAGCTTCTACCCCTCTGCCCATTGCTTCTCTCTACCATTGCATTGTGTTTCAGAGTTGTCCTACAGAAGGACAACTCACATCTTCTGAAGACAGTAAGAAAATCTGAGAGTAGGTCCTGCGTAGGAGTCTGAGCTCCTGTAAACCCCAGAACATGACAGGAAATCCAGACCCGTTCATCATGTCACAGAAGCGGCACAAGGAGAAGGGTTTCTGATCTGACAGTGTGCCTGCAGGCTTCAGAAACTGGCGGACACTGGTGGTTCACTTATCCCAGCCTTGAGGTGTTGAGTGCTCTTCTTGGAGTGCTGCTGGCAATGCAGGCATTCCTGTGCCAAAGGAAAGCAAGCATTTAAAGAACAACTTGGCTCGTTACCAATAAGAATTAAGAATGCTCCTACTGCAGCTTGTCTTGGTTTTGTGGCCCTGATACCTGTTGAGCTGAATTCACAGATTTGCTTTCTGTGCTGGATGCTGGAAATGTTTGCAACATCTAATACCATTTTGCATGATTTCTTAAGGAACGCTTGCAGCTTAGGTGCTGTATGGGTGACATGCAGGCTTGAGATTTGAAAATTAATGTGTTTATTTCTTTATTCAGGGAGAAATAAAACCAGTTCTGCTGTCAGTGGGACCCAGATCCTTGCAGAAAGGAGCAGCCGGGAAGGATCTGCCCAGAGGATGCCTCGGCAGCCCAGTGCAAGCCGTCTACAGAAAGCAGGAGCTTCTGGAAAGAGCAGTGGAGGAGGCAACAGCACCTAAACAAGACCTTGAAACCGATGTATATTGATGCCTGACAATATAGACAGTGTTTGTTAAAACTGCTTGTGTTATGTGTACTAACCTGACAAACATGATATGTGATACATGGAACAGAGCTGTTGTTTCTTATTTCCAAAATTTCCTTTGGTGGCTCGGACTGCTGGGGATTACCCAAAGGCATGTGGTGCAAAGAGATCTGAAGCCTAGAAAAGCCTGGAGTGCTGCTTGAGTTGCCACAGAGAAATCGTGCCTCCTCTCACGAGCCAGTGCTTCTCGATGCCTCTTTCCCTAAGATCCATTTGGATATGTTCATTACAGCTGTAGCAGCAGAGAGACTGGTTGGCTGAATTCTGAGGTGAACAGTGCTGAGGTGGGT
>WBNH01000865.1:130873-149379 GCA_013401255.1 Urocolius indicus
TCATGTCACAGAAGCGGCACAAGGAGAAGGGTTTCTGATCTGACAGTGTGCCTGCAGGCTTCAGAAACTGGCGGACACTGGTGGTTCACTTATCCCAGCCTTGAGGTGTTGAGTGCTCTTCTTGGAGTGCTGCTGGCAATGCAGGCATTCCTGTGCCAAAGGAAAGCAAGCATTTAAAGAACAACTTGGCTCGTTACCAATAAGAATTAAGAATGCTCCTACTGCAGCTTGTCTTGGTTTTGTGGCCCTGATACCTGTTGAGCTGAATTCACAGATTTGCTTTCTGTGCTGGATGCTGGAAATGTTTGCAACATCTAATACCATTTTGCATGATTTCTTAAGGAACGCTTGCAGCTTAGGTGCTGTATGGGTGACATGCAGGCTTGAGATTTGAAAATTAATGTGTTTATTTCTTTATTCAGGGAGAAATAAAACCAGTTCTGCTGTCAGTGGGACCCAGATCCTTGCAGAAAGGAGCAGCCGGGAAGGATCTGCCCAGAGGATGCCTCGGCAGCCCAGTGCAAGCCGTCTACAGAAAGCAGGAGCTTCTGGAAAGAGCAGTGGAGGAGGCAACAGCACCTAAACAAGACCTTGAAACCGATGTATATTGATGCCTGACAATATAGACAGTGTTTGTTAAAACTGCTTGTGTTATGTGTACTAACCTGACAAACATGATATGTGATACATGGAACAGAGCTGTTGTTTCTTATTTCCAAAATTTCCTTTGGTGGCTCAGACTGCTGGGGATTACCCAAAGGCATGTGGTGCAAAGAGATCTGAAGCCTAGAAAAGCCTGGAGTGCTGCTTGAGTTGCCACAGAGAAATCGTGCCTCCTCTCACAAGCCAGTGCTTCTCGATGCCTCTTTCCCTAAGATCCATTTGGATATGTTCATTACAGCTGTAGCAGCAGAGAGACTGGTTGGCTGAATTCTGAGGTGAACAGTGCTGAGGTGGGTCACAGGTTGGAGCTGAAGTGTTGCTGTCTGTTGTTCCAAAGAGTACATGGGTGCACCTGGCCTCAGAGCAGTTACTGAGATCTGTTTCCCTTACTGGGAGAAAGTGCCTCTGTTCTTTCTGGGGATGGACGACGTTTGCTGAACTTGAGGAGTTCTCATGGATGTGGTTCAGCAGCTGCTAAAATCTCTTCCTGACTGAGAGGAGAAAATGCTCAAGGATTCAATATTCTTTTGCATGAGTGGGTTTTTTTTTTGTGCAGAACATTAAGGATGCTCAGATAATCCTACCTTAGAGATTTCTCTTGAACAATATTGCATATTAGTCCAATTATATATTTTTCTGCCTCCTGTGACCAGACCTAAGGGTGTTGTTACTCACGGAAGATGATGTGTTCACAGCACATAGCAGTCAAGGGAGACTGCTGCAGTGTGGGCTCTCTGTGTACTGCTGTTCCTCCAAGGAATGCCCACTTGCTCTGACAGGGACTCCTGTGGATGTCAGCTACAGTGTGAGCCTCTCCACAGGCTGCCAGGGAGGCGGCTCCCTGACTGGGGCTGTGTTCTGCCACCCTTCCTGCTCTGTCCTTGGTGTCAGTGGGGCCGTTTCTTCTGTATTTCTTGTGGTCACTCTGGGCAGCATTTTTCCTTTCTTAAACATATTTTTACAGAGGTGCTACCAGCTTTGGGGATGGTTCAGCTGCAGCCACCCCTGCAGCTCCAACCCCCCAACCTTGCCATGTAAACGAACTTGCACCCATCTGTGGAGACAAGAATTTTTCAAGGGTGAGAGTTAGAAATGGGAGAGAAGGAGCTTGGGGATTGCAGTAAGATGCCTTGAAGCTGTACTGGGGGAAAGGTATTCCAATGAGACAGTGTATCAGTTGGGTGTTTTGGTTTGGTTATCTCCTGCTGGTGAAAAAGAGCAGCTAAAGGCCTGTTTTTTTCACTTAGGAGTTGCCAGGGGTCTTCAAGGATCATGCAAGACGAGAACGACAGCACACCATTATGATCCAAAGTGCGTCCTGATTTATTGCTAAAATCAAGCCTCTTTTATGCACTAAATGCTTCTGTCACACACCCAAGCAAGCAGAATTGATTGATTCACAAACAATAATTGCTTCGGAAGCATAATGATTGCTTCAATGTCTCTGTCACAAGCCTTCACCTTTTTACTCTGTATCCACTTTTCTCTGCTCTTAGTTTCAACTTTCCTGCCACATCAGCTAACCCTGCACCTGTCTTTGGATACCCTCCTGTTCTTTATTCTTCACTATCCTTTGTTATCCCTTTTTAGCTGACCTTACATTTGTGACTAACTTGGTTAGTGCTGCCCGAGCATGAACACCTTATTGTTTTGCACTGACCTCCGTCAGTATGGCCCAGGCCCCAGCAAGGAGTTTCATTATTGGTGCTCTGTCCCTGTAACAGGAATGAGCAGACGTAAGGAACAACTGAAACCTCCTCTGTGGAGCTGACCTTTATTGAGAATGAAAGTACCCAGATACTCTTTCTTTAACCGTGTCCATACCTGCCTTTCTTCTGTTTATTCTTATGCAGGTTGGAGTAACTCCTGTGTTGTATCTACCTGTCTGTCTGCAAGCCTCCACCATGTCCTCCTGAGCTCTGCTGCACACATCTCAGCCTGCAGATCACTGCTCCTTACTTTTTCCTTCTGCACAGGAAAAGTGTCCATCCTGGTTTCCTTTCCCACTTTCCTAGCTCAGTCAAGGTCCTTTTATGTCCTGGTTCTTCTGAACACCTGTATCGTGTGAGGCGCCCTTGGAGCTGGTGTTGCCTTTAGAGCACCCTGATCTAAGGGATCCTCCCCAGTGCCCTTTTGCCCAACCTGCTTTCTGTGCTACGCTGACAGGCTGGGTGGATGATGTAAGAAGCAATTTTATTTGACTTTGGGGAGACTTTCAATGTGCTCTCCCAGAGTGACCCAGCAGCCTAACAGAAGAGGTGGGCCTGGGAGAGTGGACTGCTGGAGGAATGGAAGACTGGCCAAGGTGCAGTGAAGGTGGGAGTGCAGCTCACTGATCCAGGAAGGTACAAAGGGGACCCGATCTTGGTTCAGGCTGGCTTATGTCTATTTGAGTGCAATGGTGACACAGCACTGGGCATTTTCTCCAGCAGGTGTCGGAGCAGCTTCGTCTGCCTGGGGAGAGGCTTCAGCCCAGATAGTTATGGATGGTGGATGAAGCCCTGCAAATCTTAGGCTTCAGGGAATGCCAAAGACCTCCTCCTGAGGCCTTCCCTGTCAGAGGAGTGGTGATGTTGAAGGCCTACGTTACTAAGTGGAGTAGTTATAGGAGGAAGTCAGAGACTCACAGAATCCTTGAGGTTGGAAAAAACTTTTAAGCTCCTTGAGTTCATCCATTCCCGCAGTGCTGCCAGGGCCACCACTAACCCATATCCCTCAGCCCTACAGCTATACAGGATTGGAATCCCTCCAGGGACGGGGACTCCATCATGACCCTGGACAGCCCGTGCTGGTGGTTGACAGGCCTTTTGGGGAAGAAATTGTCCCTCATTTCCAAACTGAACCTCCCATGGTGCAACTTGAGGGCATTTCCCCTTGTCCTGTTGTTTGGGAGCAGAGACCAACCTCTCCCTGGCAACAGCCTCGTGTCAGGGAGTTGCAGAGAGCAGGAATTTCTCCCTGCAGCATCCTTTACTCCAGGCTGAACACCCCCAGGTCCCTCAGCTGCTCCCCATCAGATTTGTGCTCCAGACACTTCCCCAGCTCTGGTGCCCATCTTTGGATATGCTCCACGAGGCCGAGCAGCACCAGGAGAGCATGAGCAACAGAACAGGAGGCCCTGCAGTTTGAGACCCGCCCCAGGCCTGAGGGATGAAGTACTCCCAGAAAACCCCGGAGCAAAGGGCCCGAGAAAAGCCTCAGGAAGCTGCTCAGCAGGGAGCGCCCCTGGAGGGGTCTATAGAAGCGGCGTGGGGGTTGTTTTCCAGGAGCAGAGTGGCGCAGCGGAAGCGTGCTGGGCCCATAACCCAGAGGTCGATGGATCGAAACCATCCTCTGCTAACATAGTTTTTTTTTTCCCTTCCTCCCCGATGTGCGTTTTGTTCTGCCTCCCTGGACGCCCACGTGTGCGCCGGCGTGATGATGGTCCCTGTGTGATGACAAAACGGGCGTGGGGAAAAAAAAAAAAAAACCCTAAACAACAAAGAAACCGCCCATGGCCCGTACGGGGATCGAACCCGCGACCTTGGCGTTATTAGCACCACGCTCTAACCAACTGAGCTAACCGGCCACTTCCAGAGAGGGTGTCCTGCACCACGCCTGGTCCCTCGCGTTACGCGGGAAGAGCTGCGGTTCCCCCGCGGCCTCGGACAAAAGGTGCGGGACGGCAAGAAAGAAAAGCATTAACAGAAGATGGCTTCGGTCCATACGGACCTCCAGACTATGGTCCCAGCACACTCCTGCTGTGCCACGCTGCTGTTGGCTAGCGATGTTGGCCACCTCCTCCCTCTGTCCTTGGAAGATGTCAAGCCCCAGATGTACACAGCCCCAAACAACGCGGTCTGACCTGCACACTGAAGCCTGCTTTGCGGGTGAGGTGGGGGCTACAGAATGCCCAGGGTTCCCCCACTCACCTCAGGGTTGTTCTGTCTCAAGAGCTATGTCTGTACGCTCTGCTCGCCTGGGAGAACCCGCCTGCTCCCATGGCCCCTGCCCCTGCCTTTCCTTGGAGCCACAGCACTCACCCCAAGGGAAGCCACAGCCTCTTCCCCAAGGGAAACTCCTCTCATTCCCCATCCCTCCACACGTCTGCCACGTGCTGGAGCGGCAGCCCCCAGCTTAGGTCTGAGGCATCATGTAACAGATACTTGCAATATCTGGTTTTCAAGACTGATGAGAGATGGGCACGCGACATGGAAAAGCATTTGGTGAGGTTGAAAGCACCTGTATTTTTGTTTTTGAATGTGAGACTTTTACTCATGATTTTAATGGGAATTCTCCCTTCTTCAACCCATTCCCTCCCCCAAAACCCCTGCTAGCTCCATACCGATAACTAGCTTCTCCTCGAATGGCCCTGCTTGGTGTTCTGGCCACTTGGAACTTAATACCTACTTACCTATGCAGCCACCTCAAAAAGATTATTTCTGTTCTCCTAAGCTTTCTCGGGTTTTTTTTTGCCCAGTTTTGCACATTCCCGACCCTCCTTTCTGTCACACAGGCCACATAGAGACAAGGATGCAGAAAACAGGTATGCGCTTGCATTTCCAGCCCAAGTGTGCACCAACCATCTGTCCTTCACCCCCTGCATTGTCTTCCTACTGGCAGTGAGTGGCATTTTTAGTATTATGTTGTGGTTTTGCCTGGGCCAGGTTTTGGTAGGGGTGGCTTCTTTAAACAAAGATCTGCCAGAAACTTCCTCTGTAGCTGATAGGGCTAAAGCCAGTCAGTTCTAACATGGACCCCACAGCTAACCAAGGCCTGGCCAATTAGTGACTGAGGTAACGCCTCTGTGATGAGCATATTGGACAACAAGAAGAAGTTGCTGTGCAGTTGCTAATTGGCAGCAGCAACAGGGAGTGAGAATATGAATACATCTCTGCCGACATCAAGGTCAGTGGAAGAGAGGGAGGAGGGTGCTTAGGCCCTGAAAGAAAGACTCCTCTGTGATCTGTGGTGCAGCCCATGGTGAGGCAGCTGTGCCCCTGCAGTCCATGGAGGCCACCAGGAAGCAGAGATCCACTTGTAGCCCTTGGAGGACCCCATACCGGAGTGGGTGGATGCCTGAAGGAGACTATGACTCTGTGGGAAACTCACACTGGAACAAGTTCCTGGCAGGACCTGGGAGCCTGTGGGGTGAGGAACCCACACCAGAGCAGGTTTGCTGTCAGGACTTGTGATTCTGTGAGGGACTCAGGCTGGTGCAGTTGGTACCTGAAGGATTGTTCTCCTTGTGAGGAGCTGGCTCTGTGGGAGGCCCCATGCTGTGAGGAACTGTAGCCCATGGGAAGGAACCACACTGGAAAAGCTCATGAGGGACTGTCTCACTGTAGCAGTGAGAAGTGTGAGGAGGCTTCCCCTGAGAAGAAGCAGCAGCAAAGTCCATCTGTAATGAACTGACAGCAACCCCCATCCCCAATCCCCTGCGCTGCTGTGGGGGAAGGAAGGAGAGTCCTGGGAAGAGGGAGGGATGGGGGCAGGTGTTTAAAAATTCAGTTTTATTTCTCTTTTATAGAGCAGGAAGGAGTGGATTTTTGTTTGTTTTGTTTTTTAAATACATAGTTTTACAAGCAAAGTATTTTCGTGAATGATCAAGAAAAACTTTTGTATTGTTTCTGTAGACAGACACAAGGCAAATGTCAGCAGCTGAAACACTCGTTTACCCTTGCACCCTTGCAATCTATGAGTAGAAACAACAACGCTCAGGTATTATTTTTATTCATTCTTCAGAAGTCATCTAAAATAAGCTAAATGCTGGAAGTACTGAAATCTCTTACCTCTCCATAAAAGTCCTGACATGTAGCTCAGACACCAGTGTACACTGCAGACATCTGGAGTTCTCAGATGCATTCTCTTCTACCCTTTAAAAACATACAGTCATAGAATGGTAACATAGAATGGTAAGGGTTGGAAGGGACCTTTAGAGATCACCCAGTCCATGAAATAACATGAAATAACTTCTTTTTTTATCGAGTCATCTATACCAATAAGACTTTTTTTTGCTTCTAGGGCTCTTCAGGATAGAATGAGAACAACAGCACACTATTATGATGCGAACTGCATCCTGATTTATTGCTAAAATCAAGCCTCTTTTGTGCACTAAATGTTTCTGTCACACACCTAAGCAAGCACAATTGATTGATTCACAAACACAATGATTGATTCAGAAGCATAATGATTGCTTCAATGTCTCTGTCACAAACCTTCACCTTTTTTACTCAGTATCCACTTTTCTCTGCTCTTAGTTTCAACTTTCCTGCCACATCAGCTAACCCTGCACCTGTCTTTGAATAGCTTCCTGTTCTTTATTCTTCACTGTCCTTTGTTATCCCTTTTTAGCTGACCTTACATTTGTGACTAACTTGGTTAGTGCTGCCCGAGCATGAACACCTTATTGCTTTACACTGTCCTCCCTCAGTAAGCATGAACGCCTTATTGCTTTGCACTGACCTCTGTCAGTACAGCCCAGGACCCAACATCTTGCCAATTATCATTTCCAAATAGGACAGAAAACACTGCTATATTTGGTTTTCTAGAGAAGCAATAAAAAATTTGTTTGTTCATTATTTCACGTACCGGGACGTTTTTTTCTGCCTTTTGGGCAACACTTCAGGGCTGAGAAGAGTTTCTTGTAGGATCCTCAAGAAAGAGCAAGATTCAGCGTTTCTGAGCTACATGCTGTTTTACAGTGCTTCCTAAGAGACGGACCCCTCTCTGCATTCATTACCAAGTCTACTCAGAGGACAAAACGTTTCCCTTTGTGTTGTGGCAGACTGTGAACAATTTGAATTAATGAATTTTTTTTTTAAGTCTTTTGTCAGTAGAAGCAATGAAGTTAACAATTAAGTTAAAATTTAAATTGGAAATAAAGTTGAAATGGCAAAGTGTGATTCTCTATTTGAAGGTAACAGTAGGAATAAAACACCATTTGCTACGTGCCTTATTTGAATTGTTTATCAGGTCTGTCTTGATGGAGAGAAAGGAAGGTCCAACCGAACCAGACCATTTCTTTTAGACACCTGTCTGAGGATGGGTGTATCACCTTCTGAAGACAGCTATCTCTTTTTATTATTGAACTGTTAGTAGCAGCATGTAATTTAGCTAAAATAGTTTAATAGGTAAATTAGATGATTGGATATATTCAAGTGAAATTGATCAATGCAGGGTAAAGGGATCATACTTGAACTACAGCTCTTCAGAAACTTGAAAATTCAGTGTGATATTTTACAGAATCAGAGAATGGTAGGGGTTGGAAGGAACCCATGGAGTTCGGTTGGAAGAAGATCATCCTGTCCAGCCCCTTGCTAAAGCAGGTTCACCTAGGTCAGGTTGCACAGGAATGTGTCTGGGTGGTTCTTGAAAACTTCCAGAGAAGGAGACTCCACATCCTCCCTGGGCAGCCTTTGACAGGGCTCCCTCATCCTCACAATGACATAGTTTTTCCGTATGTTTAAATTGAACTTTTTGGGTGCCAGCGTTTCACCTTTACCCCTTGTCCTGTCACTAGATACAACAGAAAAATGTGCCATCCCATCCTCTTGACATCCACCTTTCGAATACTTGTAAGTATTAATGAGATTCCCCTCAGTGTACTGCATGCTAAACAGAAGAGCACTTAAATCTGAAGTAATGCCCTTGCTTCTTCTCTGGCACAAGGATGCTTTCTGCCACTTTTCCAACCTGTGCAAGCAAAATAAAAATCAACGTCTTTCATTAGGTGCCATCACAATTATTCCTTTCTGTTGTGCAAAACAGGAAATACTTGGTGTGCCTGATTTTGTGCCGAGAGGCATATTTCCATTGCTAACATATATTGATGTATATTATATATTCACCATGTGTATGTAACATGATCTTTAATGCAAATATTCTTCCCAGAATTTGAAGAACCCAACTTCATTCAATGAGAGTAAGTATGAATATCTATCTGTGTCATCCTCAGGATATGGTCACCCTGCCAGAAAACCACTGAAATACACACAAAAGCACCTTCCAGTATTGTCAATGGGTAGAATGAAGGCTTCCAGATTTAAAGAGTTTAATTCACCCTAAACCAGATAGAATGAATCATCTTGTGAGGATGTGTATCTGTTGCCACTGATAATGCAGAGACAGTCTAATTGCCAGACTCTTAATCAGAAAAATGCAGTTTATATAAATCATACTACTTATCATAGTGTTTTTTTTCAGTTTTCCTCTTGCGTGTACTGGGCCACCTCACTTTTTATATTCCATTACAAATCACATTTTCCGAAACTCCTGAAGCTTTGCCTGATTTGTTTTGTTCTGGATTTGTTTAGCACAAAAATAGTAAAAAATGTAAATATTCAGTGGTCAAAGGTAGACACAGTACTGTGGTTAAGGCTATAATGACAAAGGACTTGAACAGAAAACCTACTTTTTTTCTTCTGCATATACTCTCATCAGTTTGTTTTTATCCAGTCAAACATGGAGTTGGGAGAAGTACCAATGCATTAAGGAGGTGCACTTTTGAGGCCCAGGTGCTTGGCAGTACAAGTTCCAACCATGACCTGTCACAGACTGGGAGAAACAATCTTCAACCCTGTGGTTCCCCAAACAATGTACAACTGTCTTACAACTTTGGTGAGTTTTTTTTTTCCCAGCCAGTTGTCTTCACAGATCTTGCACATCAATTTTTGCCGTAACTATTTGACCGTCTTCAATGGGATTAATGTCAGTCACTTAACTTGGAACATCTGCATCTAAGCCACTCACCTCAGACTGCTCTTACAGTCTCAGAGAGAAGCAAGTGCTTTGGGCTGTAATCCATCCAGTGTGTGTTATATAGTAACTTTGTATGAGCCAAATAATCAAATCTAAGGAAATGATCAATGTCTTTCTATTGACAATAACAGGAGCTTAAATATTAGCTCAGAACTCAGCATGATAGCATAACTTTGTAAGATTTACACACTTCCTTTAAAGACTTTGAACCCCCCAATTCTTAGTAAATTTGCCAACATCTGACAACTGAAAATGTTGGAAGTGTGTCCTGTTTCAATAAACAAACCTTTCAGACCAACACTGTTTATCATCTGAAACCACAGGAATGGTGAAATCCAATTTAAAAATCTTTTACTTCACGCATCTTCATTTTCCTTGTTTGGCAAAGACTCTCCCCCTTCAGTAATTTCCATTTTTTTTTTCCTGTCTGTTCCTCTTTTCACCTCATTCCTTAAAAACTTTTCAGAGCGGAGGGAGGGAAACACCCCAGGGGATAATCAAGCAAACAAAAGGTTTGGAGAGGATATTGTCATCAACCTCATATGCACATAAATAACCATTCTTTTCAATATGTGCTCTGAGTGGAATTGCATTTTTCCTTTGCTCACACTTTGATTACTTTTGGGCTTCGATGGAATTATGTTAATAGATAGGATGACAACTGAGTGAAAGATTACTGTGATGGTCGTTGTTGCTACCAAGTCAACTGACTCACACCTGGGTTCAATGTCAGGCGGCTACCTGAGTGCCAGCTATTTCAGTCATCCTCTGCAGATGCCATTTGATCTTCTTCTATGGGATGATTGTTCCTAGCTGTGGTATCACAATTAAGTGAGATCATTGTTCCAAATCCTGTTTTTTAATCTCATCCTCCTAGCTCTCATTTAAGTAGGTCAGGTAGACTGTAATTAGTCAGACTGTTCAGACTGTTTAGTCTTCAAGGCCAGCCAGAAACATCTTGATGAATAAATATCCCTTGGCAAAGCTCAAACTTGCATCAGCTTGATGAACCTCAAAAAGAACAAACAAACAAACCCTTAAGAACATGGGGAAATGGAAAGACCACATGAAAGGCCCAGAAAAAGAAGTCGTATTATGTAAAGACCACTAGATGGGAGTGTGGTCAAAACAATCTGAAATTTCTATCGCAGTGAATTCGGCCTGTGCAGGTGTAGAGTTGGTCCTGGCTGAACTTCAGAGACTGAGTTTTGATTAATAACATGAGACTGAATAAATCTGTCTCAGAAAACCAAAACCTATCTGTTGACTTTCACAAGGGATACCCTTAGTTTCCCACCAAGTAGCCACTCTGTTAGTTCCACAGTAGAAATAAAACACTTGTGTTCAACCAGACAGTCTCAGCTACATCATTGTCACAGTCTCTGTGTGTGAGTGTCATCTAGAAGTTTTAGTTTGGAGGACAAGGCACACCAGAAGACAGGTATCTGTTCCTGGTGCCAGAATACCACCTTATAATTAAATCACACATGGTTAATTTGTATCTAGCCTCAGATAGCTCTTCACAAACTCTATATGGAAAGTGAAGAGAGAATGAGTCATGTGAGTCTTCAAATATCAAAATTGCCCACTTGAAGATGCTATGGAGACTCTCAAAAGCATTTGTCTCTCTCCACTGAGACAGCTACGCTGAATACCTAATTGATTTTAAATATCCAGATACCCACTGAAAATAGTCAAATGTTTGAGATGCTAAATTTTCATGAGATTATTCCAGCTTCTAAAAATCTAGAAGATTTCTGTCTTCCTTTTGTAAATCTAAGAATGATTGTGGTGCTTGCTCAGTAAGTAAAATACTTGAGTCCTAGCTGCCATTTAGTTCAAAGAGTCATTACCCTTAGCTCCTTACAACCATGTGGTACTTCAGTTCGAAGGCTAAGGCAGGATTCATTGTAGCTTCACTTGCATTCATCTCAATGAGTTCTGCCATGGCGTGAAAAGTAATGGAAGGCTCATGAGTGCTGAGAGAGACTCAGCCAGGGTCTGTCCCTATCCACAGTGATGTTCTGTGCACATTGTTTTCAATGTAAAACTCATTATCTGCTGCTGGAGCAGAAAAGGTAGGCACCATGTCTCGAGTGATTTTTGACATTTGGGTACATGGAAAGCTTATACGTGGTGCTGTTGTGAATTAATGTGAGAGAGAACGAAATTAAGATTTTTATGAATTTTGATTTTACTGAAACAGTCCTAATGCAATCGTGTAACCTCAATTCAGAACTGCTTTGGGATATTGTTCTGACCAGGCACTTCACCTGCATTCAGACCAAGGAGCACCTTGCCAGTACAGCTACCATCTTCCTGATGGATTTATTAAAATTTCATTTTGCTTTGGGGCTATGACATTACTTGAAATGCAAGGCAGCCAGCCACATCCAGCATTATCAGTAAGTAGACCCCAGAGACGGGCAATAAAAATGAATGTACAGAAAAGGAATTTCAGACACGTGTACAAGAGCTTCTCACTTGTTGAACATGAGTGGAAATCTTTGTAAAGATGAAGTCAAAGAAGAATACATAACCACTAAATGTGACTTTTGTTTGCCTGAACATGAAGGTTAAGACTTCACATGGCCAAATTTGATGCTGAATAAACTCAAGTTCACTTTGCGTCACACAGAACTTTTTCTCTTCCATGAAACTCAAGCTATATTATCTGCACTGGAGGTGTGTTCAGACAATGTGCCAATGTCATTTTAGCTTCATTTGGGGGTTTTTTCTTGCCTGCATTTTGCTCAAGAAGGTTGCAGGCCTATTGTAGGTGCTGCACCATGTCTGACGTCAGTCTGCAGAAGTCTCAAACAGAATAAGATCTAAGTTCATGTAGCTGAATCCTGCACTCAGCCCCAGAATCCAACACTTAACATTGCAATTTTTACCATGTAGACCTGTACACCACTCTGATGTGTAAGATCCCATTTATAGTCTATAGAGATTCGGTCAATATGGCCTGGAGAATTATTCAGTTGGTTATCCTACAGTGAGATTCAGGTGCCAAATGAAGGACCCAAATGCCATTTCATACACTCTAGGTTACCACAGACATCCTCATAAAAATGGTATGGCATAAGACTTATGGAAGATTGTTCTGGGATGACAGTTGAGGTTCTGATGTTTTTGGGGTATCTGAAATAGTCCCAGATGCATATGTTAAGACTGTTTAATTAATCTCCTAGCTTGAGAGGCAACTGAATTGGAGACTTCTAGAATTAGATGCTTGAGTTTGAGTGTCAATTACTCATGAGGACTCAGTCCATTATTTGCAAAATAATTATTTGGAATAAAAACAATCTTTGGGACTATCATAACTGCTCACACTGTGAAAGAAATACCCATTGATCCTCAGCAGGAACAACTAATAGGTGGTCTTTTCCCCTTTAATTTAGGAAAGTGACATCAGTAACAGCAAGTCAGACGGACAAATGCACTGACCCCAGTGCAACTCTAGATGCTCATGTTGGGCACTGTCTTTTCTCTTCCTGTATCATCAATACTGGCTGCAGAAAACATAACTATTGCTAAAATGATGCATGCTGCATACGAACATCTTAATTATTGGAATAATTTCAATTTCTTGTTTGACAAAAAAAAATGGAAGACCAAATTATTAGAAAAAAATATGATACTTCTGCTTTTAAAATTTTTGTCCCATTTTTATCCTTTTTGTGATATTTGATGTGTTTGAAACTGAAGTCAAGTGTCAAAAGCACTCAAGAGATCTGGGGTCTAGCCCAGAACATGCTGAACTGTCTTTCCAGCGAAGATTGTGAAGAAAGCACTTCAGGGTTTGGTATCTGCCAGGGAATCCATGCTGATAATCTGTTTGTATCATTGATTTGGCCTACTCTGTCTTTCTCCATGTGTTGCTGGAATAACAGATACCCAGCTAGCAGTAAGTTCATTGAGTATCTAGATGCCTTTGGAAAATGGAATATTCTTGGAAATAATATGTGTGGAGAATGGGGAAAGCAAAATTTATTAGTAAATTTCAGTGCAGTATTAACATATAAATTTTAATCAACAGTGTTATTGGGAAAGTTCTACCCAGTTGATAAAATACTTAAAATTTCCACTAATAAGAGGAGATTTTTTTTTTTTTATTGTTCATACTCAAGAGCATATAATATCACAAGAGACTTCTGAGTTCATCTTGGATCCCTTAGGTACGGGGATTTATCAAAGGCAAAGCAAACGTTTGGTAAGAGCATTCTCTTGGCTTCCATATAGAGACAATGAAAAGAGAAGACAGCCTACAGAACCCATGTTGCATCTCCCAATGTGATGTGAACAGCTATCTGAGCAACCACAGTCTGTAACTGGCTGCTGTGGAGGTAAGCTTGACAAAGGAGAGTGTGCAGGCTTGGGAAGAAAGTGAATGAGGAACTGAGGAGAAGGTTCATTTCTGACTTTTGGTGTTTTTCTGTGGAAAAAAAAATTGCCCATGTGCTGAACTGAAAGGCTCAGCAGTTATTGACATGTTTTTTTACGCCAATCACATTTTTTTTCTGAGTGTCCCATAATTTTTCAAGTGACCAGACACTGGATAAACTGGATAAACTGCATAGGCAATCCTCCTCACACCTAAAATTTCCCTACCTTACAAATCCAGTGGGACCACAAGCTAACATCATAGTTTAGGTGAAGGCAGTTTGAACATCCTTGCCCATGCTGGTTCAGCTGGATGATCTGCAAAGGAGCATAACTATATAAACACGTATCCAGAGAACAAAAATTAAGAAGGTATGCCTCTAAGGGATGGGGAAACAATCCAGGCCACTGAACCAAAAAGTGACATGTAATCATCCATACGTAGAAAAGAAGAAAAGTGTCTTGTTCTTGAGGCATACCAACAATGATTGAAATTGAGGTAAGATAATGTTTTTTCATAGAAAATATTGCTTGCAAACAGTTCCCATTATAGACCTAAAGTGGAATAAGATATTTAATCCATTCTTTTGCCATATAGAAGGAAAGGTGATTGAAACCAGGATTCACAATACTTAGCTTTATCTCTAAAAGTTCAGCCTCTGAACTGGTTCCCTGTGCTCCCTTTATGGTCTGATCTGCTGGTCCACGCATAGACCAGCTCTAAATTTTGTATCTGCTGACTCTACAGGAAGACAAGAAGACTATCTCAGAGCTTGCATAGCCAGTGTTTATATCTAAGAATACAATCTCGTATCTGTGAGCAGTTTACACATGGACCCTTAAGTTTTGGCCACCCCTTACAAAATTCTTGCCATCAAGACTGCAGACATCTCTACTGAAAGACAGAAGTAACTACCAAAACACAGGTGTGTGTTGTTAGTTCAAAGACATTAAGGAATCCTGCAGCGGTGTTATAGGGTCTCTGTCATGTTTATCAGCTCTGTGCTATCAGTGATGCCCTAGGTCAATCTAAATGGCACAAGATGGCTTTGCGTGGACACCTGAACTGTTGCCATTATCTAAAGTACTTTTCTTCTTTTATAGTGAGTTGAGAGGGATTTCTCGTTAATTGCTATTCTCTTTTGTATTACAATGAGATGGGTCAAGACAGAAATTGTATGCTTGATTTAGACTGATAAAGGGCTCATTTAGGTTGTTTTGAGCTAGATGAAATTAGCACTGTAACTGATATCAGTACACTTTAAACATTGTCCATATAGACATTTACACCTAAGTTAATATCTCTTAATATCCAGCTTCCGAAAATAAGTAGATTTATGGTGAAAGTAGATGATCAAATCACATGTTCTGTAGGAGATGAATCTTATTCTAGGTTGTACTAGCGTTGACTTTATCTAGTACAACAAAGCAGGGGTTGAGGGACAGACATGGACATCTGTGCTATAGATAGGCCTACTGAATTAAGGAAATTTTTTCTTAAGTAATAAACTAGACTTCCCCTCTCTTCCCCTTGGTAAGCAGCAGTCATGTCTCAAGGAGGATTGTAACTCTCAATTAGCTTAAAGGAGTCTACAAGCAAAACACAGTCATGGGTGCAAAAATGTCATGAATTCCTGACTTTCCCATTGATTTTAAACCTACATGTGGAATTTAGTGTACTGAATTTTCAGAAGTAATTTCCTATTTTGTTACTGCTCATTGGCTTTTGAGATACACTACACAATGTACATACACTAGACTAAATACCCAAACTTTTGGAACAGTGCAGGAGGATCTTTGTCAATACTCTATATGACTATCTCTGAAAAAGACGTGTCCTTACTACAACTCAAAGATTTTTTTTTTTTATCTCATGTTGTCTATTAGTTTTTTTGATACTGACTGCAATCAGTATGTGCTGAGTTTGTGTGTTGGTTCCCACCATTTTCTAAAACACAGCTCACTATTGGATCTTTGTTTTTTTTAGAGGGTTTTCTTGACAGTGCTCTCGGTTCCCTCACTAAGGTCATTAATGAATATATTGAACAGTACCAGTCCCAGCACTGACCCCTGAGGGACTCCACTAGACACAGGCCTCCAACTAGACCCTGCCCCATTGATCACAACTCTCTGCCTTCTTCCCTTCAACCAATTAACAATCCACCTCACTACCTGATCAGCCAGCCCACACTTTCTCAGTTTTGCTGCCAGGATGCTGTGGGAGATGGTGTCAAATGCTTTAATGAAATGGAGATAAACCACATGCACTGCACTATCACCATCTATCCACCTGGTTACATCTTTATAAAAGGCTATCAGGTTGGTCAAACATGACTTCCCTTTGGTAAAACCACATTGATTGCTCCCAATGATCCTCTTGTCCTTTAAATGCCTGGAGACAGCATCCTGGTTGAGTTTTTCCATCATCTTTCCAGGGATGGAGGTGAGGCTGACCGGTCTGTAGTTACCTGGCTCCTCCTTCTTGCCCTTTTTGAAGACTGGAGTGGCATTGGAGTGCCCAGGCCTCAGGCACCTCTCCTGTACTCCACTGAAGATGATGGAGAGTGGCTTAGTAATGACTTCCACCGACTCCCTCAGCACCCATGGGTGCACCCCATCAGGGCCCATCAATTTTGACCAAGGATGCAGAGAAGGCCAAAGTACTGAATGCCTTCTTTGCATCAGTCTTTATGGCCAAGGTCGACCCTTGAGAAGCCCAGTCTAGCAAGGATAATAGGAAGACCAAGACAGCAGAGGACTTGCCCTGGATGAAAGAGGAAGAGATTAAAGACTTGCCGGCCAAGCTTAAGGCTTATAAGTCAATGAGTCCTGATGGGATGCATCCTAGAGTGCTGAGGGAGCCGGCTGATGTGATTGCTAAGCCTCTCTCCATCATTTTGGAACAATCATGGAGGACAAGAGAGGTGCCTGAGGACTGGAGAAAGGCCAATGTCACTCCAGTTTTCAAAAGGAGCAGGAAGGATGACCCAGGAAACTACAGGCTGGTCAGCCTCACCTCCATCCCTGGAAAGGTGATGGAATAATTCACTCTGAATGTTATCACTGAACATATGAAGGAAAAGATGGTTATCAGGGGGAGTCAACATGGATTCACCAAGGGGAATTTTTGTTTGACCAACCTGATGCCTTCTATGAGTGCATAACCGGCTGGCTAGATGAGGGGAGAGTAGCGGATGTCATCTACCTTGACTTCAGCAAGGCTTTTGACACTGTCTCCCATAACATCCTCGTCGGAAAGCTCAGGCAGTGTGGCTTGGATGAGTAGATGGTGAGGTGGATGGAGAGCTGGCTGAATGACAGGGCCCAGAGGGTGGTGATCAATGCCATAGAACCAAGTTGGAGGCCTGTAGCCAGTGGAGTTCCCTAGGGATCAGTTTTTGGGCCAGTCTTGTTCAACATAGAATCATAGAATGGTAGGGTTGGAAGGGTCCTTTAGAGATCATCAAGTCCAACTCCCCTATTTTTCAATAATTCCCACGTAGGCAGTTGTGTGGGTTTACGTCAGTGAAAAAATTTAGAAAATAACCAATTACTGGTTTAACAACTTCATAAAGAGCAAGGGTTTAATTCTCACAAGAGCATTTTTTAACAGGACTTCTTTTGGCAAGCCTAGCACTACAGCAAGGATTCAGCTACTGAACAAAATACTATTTAAATGTACGACAGAGCAATATGCTACCCTTCCTGTGCATAGCCACCTATTTAGCATGCAGCATAACAACCAGAAGTAATGAAATGTGTCTTTACATGATGATCCTGTCCACAAGAAATGTCCATTAACTGGATCCAGCCTCATCCCATCGACAGGTTAATTGTAACAATGTTAAAGGACATGGCGGAGGTCATGCTGAGAATCACTCATAGAGTTGAAAGTATTTCAGTTCGTAGTCTGTAACTCCAACCACTTACATTCGCTCCATATTTTGAAATTACTTGCACAACTTATTTGCTTCAAATGGCTGATGTGCACATCCCTCAAGTTACTTCTGTGCATTTACTTATTGACTAGCTTGCCTGTCTGGTTGAAAGTCTGCAATCTGGAAGTTTGTGCTTCCCACAAATGACATTGTATTAAAAGAAAATCGTGTTTGTCCTCTTAGTTTCTGCTAGTCATGGTTTCTGTGATTGGGTGGTTTTCTTTGGCTAGAATATTTACCGAGTGTTTCAGTAACATTGAAAGTTTAATTACTTCAGGAGGCAGCAGGAATGGCAGGATTTCAGGTCAGATCAGTTGCTGACTAGTTGTTCCTGAGCTGACTCTAATTAGAATATTAGCCTCAGAAGTTTAAAGGCAATAAGCTCCGGGGATATTTGCATAGTTTGGTTTAGGTACATCCTTGTTTATTAGAACTTCTAAGGAATCAACATTCATGTGCTTATTTTCCCAAGAATAACTTTAAATTCTCTAAGCTTCTAAGAAGCAGTTTGTTCCTAACATTTAATTGTTATCTTTTTATTTGACGTGACAAGAGCTTTGATGGTCACATAAAGTTTGGTATGTAAATGTACAGACAGATGGAATGTTTTTTTTTCCGATCTGTTGTTTTTACCTGGGGCATGAGACTGAGCATCACTGTACTAGGAAAAGAAACAATAAGAAAAAGAGAAGGGAAAGTTTTAAGCCACTTGCTTTAAATTTCTCAATGGACAAGTGATAGCTTCATCAACGATCTAGATGAGCAGCTCTGCAGAGAGAG
>WBNH01000866.1:8365-79691 GCA_013401255.1 Urocolius indicus
TCTCTAAGTCGAGTACTGGAGTTTGTTTTGCCCGGAACCGTAATTGGCAGTAAGCCTTCCCTGTCCTTGTTTTAATCCACAACAACCTTGCTTATCTTTTTACTCCCATTTTGCTGGGGCCTCCACCATCCTAACGAGGGTGGGGGTGAATGGGGGTACCAAGTGAGAGACTGTCGTGGTGCTGCTGTGCTAGCTGGGCCAAACCACGACACTCAGCTATGAACTGAAGGATCTTACAATACTCAAACATCTCCTTCTAAAGGTGCTCTCTGAGGCACCTTCAGGGAACAAGGTTTAAGAGATGTTTTGCATTACATGGTCTGCTGTGGTCAACTGTTCCGACAGTAGCAATCTGCTAACAATCTGCAATGCAATTGCAGAACACACATTAAGAACACACATTAAGCCACAGTCACAAATTTACAATTTCAAGTAAAAGGGAAAAAAAAGAAAAATACACATATGCATGCATGTCTCTGCAATGGAAAAGAAATATTCATAAATATTTTAAAGTGGTAAGTTTTCACTACAGTGAGATCCTACATGCTAAAATTAAGCAAAGGTTCAGGTCTTATCATAGAATCATATAATAAATACAGTTAGAAAAGACCTTTAAGATCATTGAGTCCAACCACTAATCTCAGACTACCTGGCCCACTACTAAAATAAACCATATCCCTCTGCACCTCATCTATGTGTCTTTTGAGTATCTCTGTTTGTCATGGTTTGACATGACAGTCATTTCTGGTAAGGGGAAATGGGCTCTTTCTGCTTTTGTTCTCTACTGCTTCTTGTAGGTAGTAGAACAAACTTTCCTTACTTTCCTCTCTGAGTACTGGAGTCTGCCTGGAACCATAATTGTCAGCGAGCCCTCCCTGCCCTTATCCCAATCCGTAACAACCTTGGTTATCTTTTTTCCTCCATTTTGCTGGGACCTCCACCATCGTAATGAGGATGGGGTGGATGGGGGGCACGAAGCAAGAGACTGTTGTGGTGCTTCATTGCTTGCTGGGCAAAACCTTGACATTAGAGATGGTGACTCCACCACCTCCCTGAGAAGTCTGTTCCAATGCTTAACAGCCCTCTTGGAGAAAAAGTTCTCCTAATGTTCAATCCAAACCTCACTTGGTGCAACTTGAGGCCATTTCCCTCTTGTCCTATCATTCATCACTAGAGAGAAGAGATTGACCCACCCCACTCACATCAGAATTGGTCCACTAATATTAATGAAGAGGACAACTTTTAGCAATTGTAAATATGACCTTTCTTTTGGAGAACTTTTTACACTAAGTTTAATAGAGATTTTTTTTTAAGGAATGAAATCAGAATCTGTCCCTGAAAAGACTCAAACACCTGCAAATTCAGAGGCATTATCTAATTTAAATAAATTATATTGTAATCACACGCGGAATCACACAGAATGGTAGTGGTTGGAAGGGATCTTTAGAGATTATCTAGTCAAACTCCCCTGATAAAGCAGGTCACTTAGCAGGTTGCACAAGGAAGGGTACAGGCAGGTTTTGAAAACCTCCAGAGAGGGAAATCCAGAGAATGATTCACAAAGAAAAAAACTCAATGAAACACATAGGAAAGCAATATTAAGATTCTATTCACTATTCCCTTCAAATCCTTGTCTTGGTATATAGATGAAAATGTATCTTCAAGTCAGAGTTTGCTACTAAAGCACATATGCTCTCAAGAGCAGATATACTCCTATCAATTCTCTTATTTTGAAGATCAAGCATAGGCTGGTGTGACACTTGCCTGAATATTCAGGCAGATTTAAAAGATGACTATTTACCCTGAAATGATAAATGATAAAGAAATTGAAATTAGTTTGACTAATACATGTTATATTGATGAAAAGCTAATGAAAAATACCACCTTTGTGGTATTTGCGCCTTTGTCTGACATTCGTCAACTAAATATTATTGTAATCTAAACCATCAAACTTGTGATAAAAAACTTGTAATAAAACCCTTTCATGAGACTACTAACTGCATCTTTGAAATATCCTGAAAAGCTGAAAAATATTTATCGTTTCAATCTATTGCACTCTTTTCTCCAATCCTCACATTATATTGTTCCTCGATTATTTCTTATCTCTTGATTCATTGCAATGAGAACTGCAGACTTACAGATCGTTAGAGTCTACTTCATCAGAGCTTGTTCTCAGGTCTTTGTTCTTAGCAATGTGATAAATGGCTAGTTTATATTAGCAGAAGAGAAGAGATAGAAGGCACCAACAGCCATGCAGTGCACAAAAAACAGAGAGCATGCATTTTTTCCAGCACTGCATGTGGAGACAGAGAGAAGAGAATGATGTCAGATACTGCCATATCACAACACAGATTCAGTCAGAAAAACGTAATTAGTGACGTGAAAATATCTTTTCTCCCTATCCCAAAATGGAAGAAAATGTGCCATTTTAATTTAGAATCAAAGGTTCATACATTGCTAAATTTGCCTATACCTGTTCTGACTGACTGTATTGCATTGCATACATTCATTCTTTAATTATATATCAATTTAAATATTAATGTATCTAATAGGGGTAAAGAGCTTAACAAATTGCATCAGACAAGGCTAAGAACTGCAATCTTTCCATTTACCTGGTACCCAGGTTTCAGAAGTAATGATTTCAAACAATAGATGCTATTCAATTTTTAAAAAAAAAAAAAAAGTTTATAAGGCAAAGATGAAAATCCTTTCTTTTCCAGTAGATGCTTACATGACTTTGGACCAACCACTGACACGCTGTGCTTCCCTTCCTCGGCTTATAAAATGGGCTTTTCAGGGTAGGGACTGCCTTTTACTCTGTTGTCTTATAATCACAATGCTTCTTTGTCGTTTTGGATGCTGTTGAGCACTAAGAATGTTTAGGATGTCTGAGCTTTCTGAAATCAAGAGCTACAGAGCACTCAGAACTGATGATTGACTAGACTAGTCTTTCTAACTTGCTAACAGCAACTGAAGAAGCATAAACAAGGACAACCTTATTTTCAGCAGTTTTAATTAGAAACACACAATGCCACCACTTAATGACAAATGTCATATCAATTTGCTAAACACCACAGTGGTCTTCTAATCATATAGCATTATTATGCTTGTAGTTAAGAGCTGAGTTGGATTTATCATTTTAATGCATAACATTATTCTTTCAAAAAATTAACCATATTATTTCTGTTTTATGAGGCAATAAGCAAATCAGACATAGGTGTTTGAGCTCTCATTCTAGCCATTCAATAATATGATTGTTGTTTCATAAAATGATCTGAATATCATCCTCTGATATAACCACCTCGTTGTTCAAGTCATTAGTAAGCTCTGGGCAGATTCTTGATACTTTTTCCAAGCTCAGCTAATGAAAACTATGTGGTAACATGAGAAAGCATAACTGAATGTCTCATAGGTTCTGGCATGCTCAAAGCATAGTCAAATTGATAAGATTTGTGAAAAATTTTTAAAAGCAGACTCATAAAGCCTAGTAGAACCCATACTAACAGTTTTCAGGAATTCCATCAGAAATTGTACAAATGTTGGAACTTCACATGATTTTTTTTTCAGCAGTTTAGCTTAATTGTAGACAAGAGTACATGTATCATTGAAGTCAGAATTAATTAGGGTGAATTTTATGAAGTTTTCAAAGAGTTTGATGATTACAAGGCATGACAATGATCCTGCATAGTTTTGACTATACTTGTGTAATATGTAAAAGCTCCCAAAAGATCACTTTTGATTTTATGACAGATGGCTTTCAAAGATAATTGATTGTATAACCAAAGAAACCATAAACAGAACTAAAATTATAGGTCCAATAGAATGTAGCTTTTCAGGTATGAGTAGTCTCAAATATTTCTTTCTTTTCAACTCTTGTAAAAAACAAAATCAGCTGTGAGGTAAATGTAACAACCAACATTCTACCAAAACCAGTTCCAACTTCTACAGAGAGCAGTGCTTGTTAATAACTATAGAAAAGTATTTAAAATATTTTTTGGCAATCAACTAATAAAAAATGGATTTGAAATATTCATTAAAATAAGGTTAATTCAATTAAAAATATTACAAAAAGAGACACTGAGGAAACATTAAAATTGCTGCAAATGAAATACCTCATTTCAACATGCCTAAAAAAATATTTTCAATTTTTAATGATTGAAATGAAATTCTATGCCTACAAACTGATACACATTTTTTTAAAAAAGGAAAAAAAACCACAGAATGTTTTAGAAAAATGGCTCAGCAGACAGGGTAGTAGACAAATAATTAAGTCTGTGGATAGAGATTTTGAATAATTTTATGTTTATTAAAATGAAAATTTTGTGCGTTATTTTTTATGGTATTGGGATAATTCAAGGTTACATAAGTCTTGGAACTAAAACTGACAGGCTCTCCAGAAACTGATTTAAAGAAAATCATTTCAGCTTGATGTCATTAGCAGGTAAAATGTTAAATTTATTCCCTTAAATGCAATATCATCATTTCATCTTTTTAACTATCTTTGGCTCTGTGTAAAATGGAATGCAATTATGAGATAACAGAGAGGTTGCTTGTGCTTTTTATCTAGCAGTTTAATGCCATTTTAAATGGTATGCATTTCATTCAGTTTTCTTTTCCAAATAGTACCACACATACCACATCACACTTCTGTTTGCAGTTCTCAATTATGATCTTAAGATCAATTGTTATGCACAAACATAAATAAAAAAATATTTTCCCAAAAGGAAATTTTCCATGAAGAGAAGAGGCAAAAAAAGAGATATTTTAAAAATTACATATTGAATTTCTAGACATGTCACAGAATTGTCATGAAAAAAATTTAAAGGTCTGCTTTTTCAGCTTCCTGTGTTGTTTTGAAATCAGAAAGTAAATTTTGGTCTGCAGAGATATTTTCTGGTTTGTAGATTTGTTAAAACTTCCTTCTGACCCCTTGCTCTCCTTTCACCATCTGCACCTAAGAAGAGAAAGAAAAAGAGCATGAAGGAGTTGCAGAAGGGAGGGACAGATGTAGGCAGTCTCCACATGTGTCAGCTTCAGTCCAAACAAAGAGTCAGATATTATATGATGGTTTAGTTGTCTAACCTGAAGAGAACTTAATCCCTGTCATCCTGTCCAATCCCTCACAATGAGGAAAAAGTTTTCTAATGGATCCATCACTACAGAAATGCCAATTTCAGTTTTCTTGTGCTTTTTTTCTACAGCTTCTAGTGCCGACCACCTTTAGGAATCATTGAATTTTTTTTGTTAGAAAATATCTTTAAGATTATTGAGTCCAACCACTAATCTAACACTGCCAAGCCCACCACTAAACCATGTCCCTCAGCACATCATCTATCCATCTTTTGAATATCTCTAGGGATGGTAACTTCACCACCTCATTGGGTGGCCTGTTCCAATGCTTAACAACCCTCTTAGTGAAAAAGTTCTTCCTAATGTCCAGGCTAAACCTCCTCTGGCACAACTTGAGGCCATTTCCTCTTATCCTATCACTCTTTATTTGGAAGGGGAGAGCAATCATATCTCCCCTTAGCCCTGTCTTCTCTGGACTAAACAACCCCAGTTCCCTCAGCCACTCCTCATCAGATTTGTTCTCCAGAGTCTTCACCAGCTTCATTGCCCATCTCTGGATATGCTCCAGAATATCAATGTCTCTCTAGAAGTGAGGGGTCCAGAACTGAACAAAGCACTTGAGGAGTGACCTCACCAGAACCAAGTACAGGAGGATAATCACTCACCTTGTCCTGCTGGTCACGTTATTTCTAATATATTCTAATCATATTTCTAATATTCTAAGCCAGGATGCCATTGGCCTTCTTGGCCACCTGGGCACACTGCTGGCTCATGGTCAGTGACTGTCAATTAACAGCCCCAGGTCCTTTTCCTCTGAACAGCTTTCCAACCACTCATCTTCAACCCTGTGGTGTTCCATCACATTGCTGTGGGCCAAGTGCAGGATTTGGCACTTGGCCTTGTTGATTCTTATACAATTGGCCTTGGCCCATTGGTCCAGTCTGTCCATGTCCTTCTGAAGAGCCTTCTTGCACTCCAGCAGATCTATGCTCATATCTAGCTTGCTGTCATCAGCAAAATTACTGACAGTGCATTCAATACACTCATCCAGATCATTGATAAAGACATTAAACAGAATGGGCACCAACATGGAGCACTGTGGAACATAACTAGTGATTGGCAAACAATTGGATTTAACTCCATTCCCCACCACTCTCTGGGCACGGCTATGCAGCCAGTTTTCCACCCAATGAAGGGTATGTTCATCCAAGCCATGGACAGCCAGTTTCTCCAGAAGGATGACATGGTAGACAGTGCCAAAGGCTTTACTAAAGTTCAGGTAGACCATAACCACAGTGAACCTCTACTCAGCAGGTTTAGATTTTGTAGCTTGAGTCTCTATGGAAATCTCCGTCGTCCTTCTCTGACTGTGCAGCATCAGACAAGAACAACAGTGTTAACTCCAGTAGCAGCTGCAGAGCTGTGTGTGTCTCCTGTGCCCACTCAGGGCCTGACAGATGGAAGATGGTTCGTGTTCAGAAGATGTACACCAATGCAGGAGTGCTTTTGAACCCAAAGTAAAAGTCTTGAAAGGGACAAAACGTGTCGCCTTGTGCTTGGTGGCATATTTACAGGATTTCAAGGGTCCTTGACAGAGATGACCCATGTGAGCCTGATCAGAGTGGGAGTAAGAGAGATATGCCCTATCTGCATCCACCTATGTCAACATTCCCCCCATATGGCCTCAGAGCGAGGATGGGCTAAACGGCATGACACAAGGCAATTATTTAAGGAAGTCCTTTCTTTGGTTGCTTCTATTTTGTTTTGAGGAGTTAGAAAATTAAGTAATTTCTCTCCCAGGATTTATGAATTCTGTCATTTTTGCAGTCAGTGTTTGAATACTCTCTGAATAACATCAGGATGTTATCTCTTGCAAACAGAGGTGCTGTCAATGCAATGAGACTGGCCTAGAGGCCTAGTCCAAAAATGTGCTATTTGGGAAGAGCTCTTAGTAGAAAGAAACTGTTTGTTTTGGTTAGTTTTCCACTCCAGATAAAGCCTGTTAAAGTCTGCTGAGATAGAAATGTTGCCCTGCCAAGTTTAATATTTCCCCATCCTTGAGAAAACCAAGATGCTGAAAGATAGGTGGTAAACACAGATCTCCGGTTCCAGGCATGCCTACTAGCTTTATGGCTAATGCAAGTCAGTTGCCCTATTGCCAAATGTCCTCTGCTTTAATGTTATAACACAAGATGTATTTTTTTCAGAGTCTAAGCTCTTCTGCCATATCTTAAATGCTCATTAACACATTGGAAAAATCTTTTGAAGTTAGTGGTATATATGCATATTAAATATCTTTTCTGAGGAGGGAAGGCTTATCTTTTGATTGGAGTCTAATAATTTTATACAAAAGGCTAATACTTTGGAAGCAATAGGATTGTATATCTCGCTAACATTTCGATCAGAAAACAAAAGGAGAAGCTGAAGTTTTATGCCTCAAAAGCAAAGTATGTCTGGCATGAAAACTGAAGATGGGTTATCTCAACAGTTCCACACAAGCAGGGATGAGGTGATCAGGTAATGCAAACAACCATGAAGCCACAATTGTGAATGGAAGAAGAGAACTGGATCCTGATTGAAGTTGCTGTCAGAATAGTGTTAATTCACACATTTCGTCTTTTGGGTAATGAATAAAGAATCATGAAGGTATAAAAATATTAACATAGAGTACCATGGTATTAGCAGTAGTCTCTGATATTGGCCATTCCTTGTCTTTTTCTGTTTTTATTATTTGACTAAATTAATTTACCTCTAAATGTTGAAATGTTGAAAGTTTACCTGGTTTCAGAAACAAATTGAACTTTAGGAGAGAGGGGTTGACAACTTAGATATATCTTGTACATGAGAAAAAAATCTTTTTCTTCCTTCAAAAGATTGTTCGTACATACACATGTTCAACCAATCACAAGACTGTCAGTTAGGAGAGATGTCATGGGCTGAAAGACAGCATTCCTGACAGGACAATCTACCTTTACAATGAACAATAAGTATTTTGAAGTGAGTTTTATTATATCAACACTATTATAGCTGAATTATATGCAGATTGTCTAAAACAAATCAAAATAATCCAATGATTCATATTTCCAAACTAGAGAAGCAAGGGTTTTTAATGTCTAAATTTTTTCAAAGAGGGAAAAACTTGAAGCTTTACAATTTATTGAAAATATTCTCCACTGATATTTATCACCTCATTTGAGCATATCCTTTACTGAACAGTACTGAGTTGTTGCTAAGACACACTGATATATGATACCCAATTATATTACTGACATTGAATTTTTACTCCTTATCATGTCATAGCTTGCTTGAAAATCCTATGAATGGAAGGAAAGCTAGCAGCCTTCATTCAGTATCTTTTGTGTTTTAGTTACAGACTGAAGTCCCTTTTTACTACATGTTTGTGACAGTTCCACGTGATTTCAGTTAAATTGGTTTTTGATGGTCTGCATCTGCATCTCTTACATGGCCATCTTGAGAACAAACCAAATGTTCTCTTTGATTTTAAAGCAATATATGCCAAATTATAGGAAGATAAGTCTTAGGGTTTTTCTATTTTCCATCTTAACGTGACAGCCCATTTTGATCTGCTGGTAATACATTAAGAAGCACTCAAACCCATAGCTAATGTTTTCAAGGCACTTCATATTTCAATTTGATCTATGCAATTGACTGGTTGAAAGCTGAAAATGAAAGCTTAGTTTTTAGTATGTATTTTTATGTCTTCAGTTGTTTTGTATGTCTTAAGATTATTTTTCTTCTAAAATAACCACTCATCCAGTAGTTGATGTATGTCAAACACACAGTTTCTGCTAGGGAGTGTATCTTCATTTATACAAACATAACTGTTCAATTAGGTATTTTTTTTCAATTTAACAAGAAAGTCCAGAATTCCCATAGCCGAGGCTGGGATCTCAATGCACTCTGGGAATAAATCAGTGGAGACAACAGTTTCCTTATAGGGTTTATGCCTCTAGTGGCCAAAACCAGACAAATTGTAAGGCACGTAATGCCTTGAACTCTGTCCGGGTGGGGATGAGGGGCAGGATGAGTGCTTATGGGTGAGAATGGAGGGTTAGGGTAGTGTGGGTAATACTGTTGTGGGAATTTGTTACAGGCCACCTGATCAGGAAGTGGATGAGGCCTTCTACAAACAGGTGAGAGCTGCTTCAAAATCACAATCCCTGGACCTCGTGGGGAACTTTAGCAACCCTGGTATTTGCTGGCAAAGCCACTCAGCCAAGCACACACAGTCCAGGTGGTTCCTACAGATTGTTGATGACATTTTTTTGCCACAAATGGTCAAGGAGCCAGCAAGGAGGGGTGTGCTGTTGGACCTTGTGCTAACAATTAAGAGGGTTTAACTGGGGATGTGAAGGTTGGAGGCAACCTTGGCTGCAGTGACCATGAGATGGTGGAACTCAACGTTCATCGTGGAAGAAGCAGGACACCCTGGACTTCAGGATAGTTAACTTTAGCCTCTTCAAAGACCTGAAAGAAGGACTCTCATGGGATAAGATTCTAAATGGTAGAAGTGCCCAAGAAAGTTGGTTGATCTTCAAGCATCACTTTATCCAAACCTAAGATCAGTGTGTCCTCACAAGCAAATAAACGAGACAAGGAATGTAAGAATTCTGTAAGAATTCCATTCATTCTGGAGAATGAAATCTTTCTCTGGAGTTGGAGGCCTGTGGCAGGTAGAGTTCCACAAGTGTCAGTTCTGAGGCCTGTCTTATTCAATATCGCCATCAACAACCTGGATGAGAGGACCCTCAGCAAGTTGGCTGATGATACCAAACTGCAAGGATTGGCTGATTCAGTAGAAGGCTGTGCTGCCATTCAACGGGATCTTGACCAGCTCGAGAGTTGGTCAGAGGAATCTCATAAGGTTCAACAAGGACAAGTGCAGAGTCCTGCATCTGGGAAGGAACAACCCCATGCACCAGTACAGACTGGGGATTGACTGGCTGGAGAGCATCTCTGTGGAGAGGTACCTACAAGTTCAGGTGGTGATAATAAACTAAAAATGAGCCATCAATGTACTCTCATGGCCAAGAAGGCCTATGGCATTAAGAAGAGTGTGCCCAGCAGGTCAAGGGACGTTCTCCTCCCCTTCTGCTCTGCCCTGATGAGGCCTCATCTGGACTCCCCAGCTCAAGAGGGACAGGGAACTGCTGGCAAGTCCAGCGCAGGACCACCAGATGATCAGGGGAATAGAACATCTTTTTCTTATGAGGAAAGGCTACAGGACCTGGGCCTGTTTAGCCTAGAAAAGAGAAGACTAAGAGAGGACCTTATTAATATTTAGAAGTATTTGAAAGGTGTATGTCAAGAGAATGGGGCAACACTTTTTTCTGTAGTGTGCAGTGTAAGGACTACGGGCAATGGAAACACGCTGAAACACAAAAAGTTCCACTTAAATAGAAACTTCTTTCCTGTGAGGATGAGGGAGTCCTGTTACAGGCTGCCCAGGGAGGGTGTGGAGTTTCCTTCTCTAGAGGTTTTCAAAACCCATCTGGATGCATTCCTGTGTTACCTGATCTAGGTTGACCCACTTTAAAGGAAGGGTTGGACTAGGTGATCCCTAGAGATACCTTCCAACTGCTGCCTTTCTGTGATTGTATGATTGAATCTTAAATTTTCAGTATACATGTTAATGTTGAAGTAATAGAGCTACAGAAAGATTTTAACATTGTCCCAGATAAGTAAGGTATTGCATATTAGGTACTCTAAAGCAGACCTGCATTTGATCAAGAGCCTGGACAGGAAGATTCTTATCCTATTCACTCTTACCCTGAGAAGCCCTAAATTTGAGCTACTTTGATACAGTGCAATTGCTGAATCTACATTTCAGTAGATCTGCTTTTAAAATGCACCAGTTTCTTACAAAAATTTATTTCTGAGGAAGAATAGTTGTGGTTTTGATTAAAAATACAACCTTGATATTTTATAATTTATCCTTTTTTACTTCCTTTTAATCCTTCAATTTACTGATGAAATAGAAAGAGAACCTGCTTGTATATCCCCACAGAATAATATGCCAGAGATACATTGTAGATCGAAGGACTTGTTATCACTTTTCTAACTGTATTGAAATTCTGTACTACAGCATTTCATTTGGCAAGAAGTAGCTCATTAACTACATTTCTCAAAAATAATATTATTTGGCTTCCTCCTTGCCTCTAAAGAACATTTACTGATAATTTCTCTCTCAGGAATGGGAATATCAAGATTTGTTTTAGTAGTCATTATCACAACAGACCTTAGATGATCTGAATGTTTTTCTTAATAGTGTACATTGTTTTCTACTTTCCTAATTTATTCTTGTTAAAACATGTATGGATTTAATTGTTAACTTTCCTTGGGACTAAATCCAGAAATGCTTTTAAGTCAATTGCAAAATTGAGATTAACTTAAATAAATTTTAACCTTGTTTTTCACAGCTTTGAAACATGTTTAGGCAGCTGTTATAGTACCAGATGTTCTTACTAGATTATAAGGAGAGAGGAAAAAATGCCTCATAGTTTGTTGGATTATGCTATGCTTTCTGGATTTCCCTTGAAGAGTATGCTGATGCTCAGTATTTTAGAAACTTGAGTTACCCACAAATCGGCTTCAATATTGTTTTGGTGTTCTATGTTTTGAGACTATTGAATGTTTGTATATATTGAATTACATTCTTAGCACTTCCTGAATGTGCATAAGAAACAAATAAACAGAAAAAACAAATACAAGGAAAAGAAAAAAAAGACACAGAAATCCCGTCACTCAAAAACTAGTATTTATATTCTACTAGTCTCAAATTTCTCAAATCTACACAAATTAATTAACATCCGATTATAAACACAGAATCATAGAGTGGTTGGAAGGAACCTTAAAGGTCATGTAGCTCCAACTCCTCTGCCATGGGCAGGGACACCTTCTACTAGAACAGTTTACTGAGAGTCCTATCCAACCTGAACACTGATAGGGATGAGCCACCCATAGCTTCTCCGGGCATCCTATCTCAGTGCCTCACTACCCTCACAGTGAAGAACAACTTCTTTACATCTAATATAAACATGTCCTCTTTCAGTTTAAAGACATGAGCCCTTGTCTTATCACTACATACCCTCATAAAAACACAAAGAAACATCTCCACAGATTCGACTCTAATCCTTAAATACTAAGTATCCCCATCCTAACAAAACTGCAGCTGTTAAAAGACAATGACAAAAGTCTAACAGATGTAAATAATATAAATCTTGCTTAAGTAAAAGCATACTGCAGATAGAAATATCAGTGAGGTATTTGGTATTCTCAAACAGAGTGGAACAGATGTTGCAAGACCACTGCAGTGATTTCAACAAGGTTTATATAGACTAAAAAAATTTGTTTTATAAAAATATTTTTATTTTTATNCAATCAGAAGACACTGCTCATCTTAGACAATGTCTCAAATGAACATTCATCTCCCTGCAGTTTTATTCAGAACATGCTTGGAAGTGCCTAATTTCTCTTAATTGGCTTAAAACTTTCCCCAGAATAAACCATAGTCATGATTTCTTGAGAGCCTTCTGCACCATAGTTTTACTGAAGTTGAATAATGTATGCCTGCCAGACAAGGTTCCAGGCAAAAAAAGGGTAAAGAAACCCTTGCTTGCCCGTTTCTTTTTTCTTAAAGATTGGATCAACATTCAGAAGGCTGAAGATTTGGATTTTGTTGTCTTTCAAGAAGGGTCCAAACACACATGCTCTATCTGCTGAAAGTAAAACTGAAATTGTAGATACTGGAATGGAAGGCCATTCTGTCCTCCCAGAGCTATTTCACTTTGTGTGGAGTTGTTAAATGTTCACTGGAAATAGTAAGGCTTTTCATGACTTCATGATCTAGTGGCTAGAGCACTTTCCTGAGAGAAAGAGATGGAGTTCTATTCTTGCTCTAATTAATATTTCATTATCTCTATTAAATGTTCTGTGATCTATGGACAGGGAAAACTACTCTCTAGCTCATTAACTTCTAAAAATCTCACACCTAATCCCTTCAACACCAGTACATCTCAAAGTCCCAAAGCAGAAATATCAAATTGGTTTGCTTGCAGTCTGTATCAAGAAAGAATCATCATCGTCCACTTCTAGAACAAAAGACTATTTCTTCCTCTCTTAGTGAAAGAGTGAACATAGAAACAGTGGAGGAAGACTCAGACTCTGAAATTCTAGTGAACAGAAGCTCTTCCATGAATATCAGAGTAAAGCATCTATAACTCAGAAAACATAAAACTTAACGAACCATCTTTTTTTTTAACTTCCTCTGGTGACTACTTACATGATGTACTGTTTTGTTTTTTTTTTCATTTTTTAAAGCATACTAATGTATTTACACATTGTTTACAGAGATCAGAAGCCAAAACAGAGATATGGAGTATACTTCTGAGACAACATACCTGTTGTGCTCTGTGCTGTGATGACTGATTCCTTTTGACCTTACATGACAGATAATTGAAAAGTGAGAATTTGAAAAGCCTGAATATAGTATCTCAAAAGTCTTGTTTTGATCTTCAATAGTGAGTTACAGTTGGGAAGGGGAAAATAATTTTAGGAAGATAAAAAGATGTTGAAGAGAATATGAAAACCAGAAACCTTGGAGGCAGAATGAGAAAATAAGACACCTTTGGGTAAATGCTATTTCTCTGAAATTTGGAGATAGTAAGGAGGACCTAAAAAAGTAGAGCAAAAATTATTTTATTATCTTCAGTAATAACCTAGTCTCATGTTGAAATAGCATCCCTGGCTTGAAAAAAATCCCAGGAATCAGAAATCCCTGTAACTCTGTTTTCCATCTTTGACATTTTACCTTCTATAGACTATCTATGCAAAAGAAGACAAAAATAAATAATGAAAAATAATACTTTTGGGCAGCATGCAGATCATCAAAGCTAGTCTTTCACACAAGGTGAAAACTCAAATCAAAATCCCAAATATTTACACATAGAAGCAAGCAAATAAAACCAGCTAAATAAGGTATAAACAAAAATTCAAAGTTTTGCCTAGGATGTATTTGGTTATAGAAGAAAAGCATAGTAAGAACCCTGCACAAATGATGTGTGGATGTTTGTGCAAAAGAGAAAGGTTGAATTTCTGCATATGCATACAGTTTGTATATGGAAGCAACACTCGGCATAGCAGATGCCTGATCTGCTGAGGTAGTACAATATAACCAGAAAGTTACTTAGGGTTGCTAGGATAAGGTGGAACATCTTGTTCATTTTGTGTGTTACCCTCATCACTCATTCTGTGTATGCCTAGTCTGAAACGACATAAATTAGTCATCCCTAGTTAATACCTTGAGCTCATCCATTTATTTGTATGAATGGTTCCAGTGCCTTATTATTTTTATTTACTTGTCCTAGGAAATCTAAAGGATACTTTTCCCCAATCTTTCAACAAGGATAATGACATATATTTTTCCAAATCAGATGCTGATTTGCAAATCTCTATTAATGATGATCTTGCTTAATATTGTTTAATATAGTAGAAGAGAGTTCTATAACCATTTGTCGTCACAATAACATAAGAAGAACAAAAAACCCAATTTTTTGTTGTTGTTAAGTTGGATGAATTGAACAATCTCTAAAATGTGTCAGAGCAGAGAAGTACAGAAGAACAGTCCAACAACCTGATGTGTTCCTAATTGCGCTGCGTCTGTCAGCTGTCAAGCATGTTGTGTCATATGCAGCTGGAAGCACAATTGCCCTTGGCTTTGAAGGGATCTGTGTGAAGATGTTCCTGGAAATTCTGGCTCCTTGGGAACCACTGTCTCGCTGCCTATCTCTAGCAAATTTGACAGATGAGTTTTCCTGGGAATCCAGCTTACACTTCAGCAACAGTTATTAAATGGGGAATATATCTGTAGAGCATTTAGCTTTTAATGGAATGTTATGCATATGACATTTGGTGTTTGTCAAAAATCTGGTGCAACAAAACTGCAAGCAGTTCTAATCAAGACCTGGAAGAGGAGAGAGGGAAGGAGGGAAGAGGAAAATAACACTAATTGAGCTAATCTTTAAGCTGGCTTAGTCCCAAAGGCATCTGTTGGCGTGTCCTGGAAGTCTATATATTTCAGATGTTTCATCTCAATATAGGAAAATGAATTCTAGAAAGACAATTCCAGACAGGTAATGTTGGAGATGTCCTCTCAAGCAGCCTACTGTGTTTCAGTGCCATGGTTGGTACCAAATTAGAGAATGGTTCAGAGTAAGAACTGTGTGAGAAAGGCATTGCAATACTCAGAAGCCCACATTTTCAAGAATGTGCTATTAAAACCAGGTCTAGTTACTAATAAAGCTTAGTTCCTACTCAAGCGAGTGGAAATTGACAGAAAACCCAGCACCATGAATGTTACCAGAGGAAAAAAAAATTCTTCTGCTGGTCAGTGTTGAACTCATGTGCAAAATCATACTGTGAAGCCACAAAGTCCAAATCAGCATTAATTATTCTTAAAATAATTAATTATTCTTATAACAGCATCCAGTTTGTAATTTCTGGTAGCTTTTTACTGGTAGCTTTATAATGCACGTGTAATGTTGATGTGTGGGGAGAAACCAATCTGTCAGGCCCCTGAATTTCTATTACTGCATTCAGGAAAAAAGAGTTTACAGAATTTTCAAACACTCAAATGAAATCCTATGATTCTTCCTCCTCACTCCCTGCAATCTCCTATATATAAGACATGCTTAAAGAAGAAGTAGGGGGAGATAAAAGTAAAACACAAATAGGCGCAGGCTAGTAAGGTGAATTAAGAGAATTTCATGCCTTGCTATTTATTAGATTTGGAGAATATATTTTCAGTAATCAAATTTCTTGTTCATTCAAATATTTAACATGTTATGGTTTTTTAAATGAAATTCTGAAAATGTAGGGGCTGGAAATGCCCTACTATGAGTACAGTAATGAACCACACCTGCAGTTTGGATTGAGGAAATAAAAAATTTGGAAAAGAATCAAAACAATATAGGTGATTTGAAATTTCCTATTAAGTACAGATCTTTGAACCTGAGAAATTTTATCTGTTTAAAATTCTTCTGATATTCCAAACACTTTCTTTGATCTGAAGCAAAAAGAGAAAAGTTGGAAATGCTTACATGTAACATGCAGAGATACTCAAGCCTTTTTTTTTGTGGGGTAGGGGAGATAAGATAGAGGTGATACTGTATGACAGCCTTTTTAAAACTGTAGAAGTAACTTTTTTGAAAGGAGACATAATTAGTTCTTTATTGTCATTTCTGTTTCTTGCCTCTTGATTGCTATTTCTTTGACCTTATGAAAACAACATACTTAGATATAAATTCTGATATAAATTTCACTCAAATGGTGCTAAAGCTGCAAGTGATCACAAGGAGACAAGTCTGTATGTTCTAGTAAGATATCAGAATGTGGCACATCATTCCTTCTAATGTGCACATCTATTTGTTGGAACATATGGAAACAAACCAGACTCAAATACATAAATTAGCTGAGATTTTATTTGTTAAATATAGATTATTTAAACATCTGGTATTTTCAATAGCAGAATTCTGTTAACTCTGTCATTCTCATTAAGTGTAGCAGAGCTATACATGGAAATGAAAGGCAACAAACCTTTCCCAAAAACTGACTCTTGAATGCTAGGCAGTAGCAGTGAACCCAAATTTCCATGCCCAAACTTTATTTTTTTCTTAGGTTCAGTGATGGAACTGGCAAGCCAGCAAAAGACAGAAACAAACCAGGAAAGAAGCTGTGAGACAGCACAAATTTAGCTTTTGGGAATCATGCTGCAGATTTTTTCTTTCTACTTGAATGTACACAGCAGCACTTGGATAAAAACGAAATCCTAGCAAAAGGAAGCAAGATGATGTTTGAACCACGAGCAGGCATGATGGTTTTCTGCAGGGCATTCTTCAAAATAGTGCATTTTCACCCTCAACTCGCTTTCCTGAAAGCATTTACCCACAATCATGTTGTAATAGCAAAAATCAACAAAGATGGCATTCTCTGTGACCCAGTTTGGAGTGTTACCTAGTTGTTAGAGGCTGCTTTTTTTTTTTTTTTTTTGGAGATAGACTTTACAGTAGAGAAACAAGCAAAATGGGAGTAGAAACTTCTGTGACAAAGAAGGGAAATGATGAAGAATGGAAATAATGAAGCTTTATCTTAAACGGATCCACGAGAACACAGTGATATGTGGTGTTCCACTGCCAGCTTCTATGAAAGTATCAAGTGGGAGAGTTATGCAGGAGAAAAGAGGAATAACTGCACTGAACAACCCCAGGCTAATTGTGAATGTCTGCTAGTGTAACAAGGAAGCCATGCAAGGTGAAGTTTAGCACATTCCAAACCCAATAATTTGCTTGCATTTTTGGGCAAATGCTCATTTACTGCAGCTTTCCAATTGTGCTGCCTTTGCTGCATTGCTAGGAGTGCCTCAGCTGAGAGTTTTAAAGGTAGTTCAAATATGCTTATATAAAAAAGAAACAAAATCAAAATACTAAAAATACTAAAAGGTCCTATGAGAACTGAGGAAAAAATCTGAACTTACTTGTCTCTGCTATGGCTGCTTCTACAGCTTCATGACCAACTTGAGCCTCTGAATAGCTGCTTGAAATATTTTTAAGGCTATGTGTCTCAGATGGCAAGGGTTAGTGTGTGAGGAGTAGCGAATTCATAATACGATCATGCTTGTATATGCAGGTAGTACTAGCTGATCCTCTTCTGCTCCATCTCATTCAAACATCTCATCTTCACACAGCACAATCTCTGCCCGTATTTGCCTGTATTTCTCTGCTGTCTTCAGTTGTAATCGTGTGGAAGTATTCAGAGGCAAACAAGATTTTCAGACTTTTTCTTGTACTCAGTGTTTCCCAACTCTGCATTTGAGACATGGACATTTTTTTGCTATGGTGTGACTGGTTTTTTTCTACCTTTTTTTTTTTTTTTCCCTCTACTCTAATCGTTTTGCCTTGGGGTTATATACAAGATTTCAAAGGTTGGCTTTAATATACTAGAACATCTTGTTAACTTGTGCTCCTATCAGGGTCTTTCATCTCAAAAACAGATTGCTCCATCAAAGCTACTTAGTAAAATTTCAAAGATGCTTAAATGAAATCAGCATGGCAACTTTGATTTCCTTCAGCTCCACAAAAAGCATAATAATGGTGTTCTCCTTTCTAATTTTGTGTTCCAAACTTTTTGTACTACTTATCAGAACAGCTGAAGAGAAGTAATTGGAAAAACACCTTTCCTATAGCAGAAGTAAAAAGTATGTGATAAACTGTTCTTATTCTGAAAATAGTCATTACAGCCAGAGTGCATTTTCAGCACATGCACGACAATATTTGTAAGGAAAGAGGTAAAGGGAAATGTATGGGTTTTGATAAATATGAAGGTTATTTACATGTTCAGCTGAGGCTGATACATGTAAGTAAAGACTAGTGACCCAAATTTATGGTAAAGATACTTTTTTAAAGGCCAGAATTCCTGGAATAAAGACTGCAACATATGTCTCTCTGAACAAAATAATAATAATAATAAAATCGGCTCCTGCTTAACTAGTATTCAGCAAGAACAAATTAGATACAAACCTGTAGTGGTTTTGCCTGGGCCAGGTTTTTTGGTAGCAGAGGGAGCTACAGGGGTGGCTTCTTTCAACAAAGAGCTGCCAGAAGCTTCTCCTGTAGCTGATGGGGCTGGTGCCAGTCAATTCTTAAGATGAACCCCACACCTGACCCAGACCTGGCCAATCAGTGATGGAGGTAACATGTCTGTGAATAACGTATTTGAGGAGGGGAAGAAGTTACTGCAGTTGCAGAACTGCAGCAGCTTCAGGGATTGAGAATATGAAAACATATCCACAGACACCAAGGTCAGGGGAGATTGAAGGGGAGGAGTGTGATTAGGCCCTGGAAGAAAGATTCTCCTGTTAGCTATGGTGCAGCCCATGGTGAGGCAGCTATTCCCCTGCAGTCCATGGAGGCCACTGGGGAGCAGAGATCCACTCGTAGACTGTGGAGGACCCCACATCAAAGCAGGTGGATGCCTGAAGGAGGCTGTGACTCTGTGGGAAGCCCATGTTGGAGCAAGTTCCTGGCAGGACCTGGGAGCCCGTGGGGAGAGAGGAGCTCATGCCAGAGCAGGTTTGCTGTCAGGACTTGTGATCCTGTGAGGGACTCAGGCTGGAGCAGTCATTACCTGAAGGACTGTTCTCCCCATGGATGACCCACGTTGGGGCAGGGTGTGAGGAGCTGCCCCTGTGGGAGGCCCCATACTGGAGCAGTTTGTGAGGAGCTGCAGCCCATGGGAAGGACCCACGCTGGAGAAGTTCATGAGGGACTGTCTCCTGTGGGAGGGACCCCACAGCGTAGCAGTGGGAAGTGTGAGGAGGCCACCCCCTGAGAAGAAGCAGTGGCAAAGTCCATCTGTAATCAAATGACTGCAACCCCCATTTCCCATCTTCTTCTCCACTGTGGGGAAGGAAGGGAAGTCCCGGGAATAGGGAGGGGTGGGGGGAGGTGATTTAAGATTTGGTTTTATTTCTCATCTCTCTGTTCTTATTGTTCCTTTAATAAATCAAACCCTTTTCTCCCCAAGTTGAGTCTGTTTTGCCCATGACGCTAATTGCTGAGAGATCTCTCCGTCCTTATCTCAACTCACAAACTGCATGTTATATTTCTCTCTCTCTCTCCTGTCCAGTTTAGGAAGAGGAGTGATATTATGACTTGGTGGACACCTGGATAAACCACCACAAAACCAAATCTTCACAGTAGCTGTTACAGAAGGAGTCATTACCTACTTTAGTGGCAAAGTCTTCCATCATCTTAAGAGTTGCTGCTCTATTTAAATATCTTACTCTGTGTGTGTTTTTTGTTTGCTATGTTCTGGTGTCCAAGGGATTAGTTAAAACATTAATACAGACACAACAATATAATAGGTTTGGTGTATAGTTTCATGGTTTTGGACAAGAGCAAGTGGAACTTGAAGTTCTGGTATCTTGGTGGAGATGGCAGTATGTGCTTGCAGCCCAGAAAGCCAACTGTATCAGGCACTTCCAAAAGAAGTATGGCCAGAAGACTGAGTGACATGATTCTGCCACTCTGCTACATTGTCATGAGACCCCATCTGCAGTATTGCATCTAGCTCTGTGATCCTCAGTACAAGGAAGACATGGACCTGTTGGAGTGGATGCAGAGAAGGGGCCATGAAGATGACAAGAGAGTTGGAGCACTGCTTCAAGTGAAGACAAGCTAAGAAACTTGAGGCTGTTCAGTCTGGGGAAAAGTAGATTCCAGGAAGACCTTGTAACTCTAAGTATCTAATAGAGGCCTACAAGAAAGCTCAAGAGGGACTTATTACATGGTAAAGTGGTTCTGGGACAAAGAGTAATGGTTCCAAACTGAAAAAGGGCAGATTTAGTGTAGATATTAGAAGTTCTTCCCTGTGGAAATTTCTGGAAGAGTTCCAGGCCAGGCTGTATGAAGCTTTAAGCAGCCTGGTCTACTGGAAAGTGTCCCTTCCCTTGGCAGGGGTTTTGGAACCAGATGATCTTTAAGGTTACTCCCACCTCGAACCACTCTATGAATCTATATTAAGTGTTTGGGAAAATGAGATGAAAGTTTTGTTTGACACATGTTATTGGTCCAAACTGCATACAACTTATTTATACATCGTGCTGGTGGTAAAATCTTAATGTGAATTTCTTGTGCCAGGAAGCAAAACAGATGTACCTGTTTTAAGGCCTCAAGTTAGTCTTTTATGGCTTAAAGTCTAATCATGATATGATAGTACATAATCATGATAGTACTGTTTTTACCAGCTTTCCTGAATCTCTTGCTTCTAATTATAAAGTTGAGGGTTTTTTGTCTGTAATCAATTTCTAATTTCATTTAGAAATAAACTGACAACTAATCTACAAATCTAACTATGCACTCACATTTATAGTCTATACCTAAAGCAGATTCAGCTTTAACTTTTCATGACAGTCATGAGGAGTGTAATAGTGTACTGCGTCTTATCTAGGAGGAAATAAAAAGCAAAATATATGCCATGATATTCCATGATTACATTGCCACTTTGAAAAATGTCACTAAGAAATAGTTTCAGGGAAATATCAGCTTAAGTTTGTGAAACAGAAGCATAGATTTAAAAGGATGAGCCCATCTTCCTTTTGAGCCTTCCTTATGCTGCATCTAAAGTAATACTTAGACCTGCCTCTCCATTCACTGGATGAATTTGTGTTCTTTCAGATGAGATGCTTTTTCATAAAGGATCATTCCTTGTATTTCAATGTGATAATGAAATAAATGTCTTTAAGGTGTTTGACCTAAAATTTCAACATATGGGTAAATTGCCAGTGATAATTTGCTTTATTTTCTCATGAAACATATTAAGTACTTTGAGTCCACTTACCCCTCAATGAAAGAAAGTTGACAAAGAGCTAGAGAACATACCTGTACATACTTTACAACTGTCACAGGATAATTTATCATGCAGCTACATGTTCATGAGTCCAAACCACGACACCTGGGTAGAGGATTATGGGGTTTTGTATCTTTCAGAGGAAACAGGGTTGGGCAAGATAGTGTAACAGTGTTCCAACATTTTTCTGCAGCTGCTGTCACAGCACCATCCCTTTATCTGAATTCTGCTCAAGTGAAACAATGCTCCCTATAAATAATTCACTATCTTTGATACTCCTTAATTATATGAGGCGGAGAAAGTTCAAAGAAAAATCACAGAGTAAAACTACCTCAAAGTACCATAGGTGCCTTTATGAAGGTGAGGACTGATATCCAGCAGTGCAAGTTCTAGTTACCACCAACAGTAACAATTTCTGCAAGAGCTGCCTCAGGTATAGAAGTCATTCTTCAGTGCATTACTGAAATATCATTTATACGTGTCTAGGAAACTCCCTCTTGTTTATTTTCCCTGAAACTTACCTCTTTTTAGTATTAGAGATACAAGTGTTACACTACTTTCTATAGCGAGCAACTTGGTACACATACACTGTGACCTTTGTGAAGAAATAGGAGTATCTATGAGGTCCTACCTGACACTACATTGAAGCACTTTTTTTCTATCTGTAGATTTTGTTTTCTCCTCAAACATTACAGCTCTGTCTCCAACTCATGCATTACTATTTATTAGTACAGTGTGTTCCTCTGCTTCAACTACTGTGGCAGTTATATGGCATTGACTTGATGCCTTAGCAAACAAAAGAGTAAAAGGATAATCAGACAGTCGATAAAAAGATTGCTAGAGTAGACTCTGACCTTTGTAATTCTTTGCAAATAGCAGTTCATTTGAGGTTACTTTGTTCATGTGAATTGAGAACTTCCTGTGATGAGGCTCTAAGCCCAGCCTATTTATTTGCAGGTTGGATCTCATTAGCAATTTCATCTAATTGAAATTATGAAAAACCTGTAATATTACAATAGAGTGCTTTTAATCTTAAGATTCTTTACCAACTTATCCCTTGGCATTCAAAGGAGTACAATCTGATGGCAGATTAAAACTACCACTTTTATCATGGCTACTGTTTCTTTACGTGAAAGCTACTGAATAAGCTTGTCATTAAAATAACTATGAAAATAAACTCATAGAGATCTGTAGCTGCAAAGGAAACCTTTTAATAGCAGCTGACCTTTGTAAGCTGTAGACAAGATCTAAGTTATCTCTAATCAGCACCTCTCTAATCATATACTTTCTATTTACAAGACTGTTGATCAGCATCCTGGAACAAATCTGCAGCAACTGTCACCATAACAGGCCGTGTGAATACAGGGCTCACATCTCTTTGCAGACCTAGGCAGAGGCTTCCAGCAATCAGGCAACTGGTTACAAACCATGTCATAGTCTTACACTCAAAGACAGATTTCAGTTTGATTCTTTTCAGTTTCTCAAGACCGTTGATGAGGATGCTGATTCTATAATCCCACCTCATTCAGGGTTGCAGAAATTTATATGATAAAAAACTAAGGAAAACACAAATGTGAAGTACAACAGAATATGTTTCATCAGAAAGCTCAGCCAGTGTGGCTTGGATGAGTGGATGGTGAGGTGGATTGAGAGCTGGGTGAATGACAGGTCTCAGAGGGTGATGATCAATGGCACAGAATCGAGTTGGAGGCCTGTGGTCAGTGGGGTTCCACAGGGGTCATTTCTGAGTCTAGCACAGGGCCATCAAGATGATCAGGGGACTGGAGCNGTCTCCTCCTCTGGAGATCTTCCAAACCCACTTGAACATGTTCCTGTGTGACTTGATTTAGGTGGACTTGCTTTGGCAGAGGGATTGGACTAGGTGATCTCTAAAGCTCCCTTCCAATGTCTACCATTTTGTGATTCTATGATTCTATGATTTGGACAAGCTTGAGAAGTAAGTTCTTGTGAACCTTGTGAGTTTCAACAGAGCCAAGTGTAAGGCACCTGGGTTGGGACAAACTCCTGTATCAATACTAGCTGAGGTATTGAGAGCAGCCCTGTGGAGAAGGACTTGGAAGTACTGGTGGATGAGCAGGCAACATGTGCACAGAGCCCAGGAAGCCAGCTATATCCTGGATTGCATCACAAGAAGTGTGACTAGTGGGTCGCCTTCTATTCTGCCCTTGTAAGACTCCATCTGCAGTGCTGCACCCAGCTCTGCTGTCAGTGCAAGAAATATATGGAACTATTTTGCAGCAGGACAGTGGCAAAAATACCAGAGAGATGGAATGTCTCTCTTGTGAGTTCAGGCTGAGAGTTGGATTTGGAGAAGACTTCAGAGAGATTTTACAGCAGCCTTCTAAAACCTAAACGAAAGACATAAAACATGGAGTAAGACTTTTTATAACAGCATATAATAAGAGGATATGATATGATACATACGATACGACACGATATGATATTATATGATATTATATGATATGATATGATGATATGATGATTGATATGATGATATGATGATATGGTGGTAGGATGAAGGGTAATGGCTTTAAACTGAAAGAGGACAGATTCAGTCTACTTGCAAAGAGGAAATTCTTTATGATGAGGATGGTGAAACACTGTGGTTGCCTAGAGAAAGTGGTGAATGTCCCATCCCTGGAAATGTTCAAGGTCAGCTTCATTGGGACTTTGATGAACTTGACCTAGTTGAAGAAGTTTCTGCTCACTGCAGAGTGATTGGACTAGTTGACCTTTAAAGGTCTCTTCCAACTCAAACCATTCTATCATTCTATGATTGTTTCATTTCATTATCAACAATTTTTGTTAGAAAACAAACCTTAAAACAAGGTTGTTGCACAGGATGAAGATACTTCAACTACCTCTGAATGAGCTCAAAATAACATGGGAGCATGAACAAAGCTTTCTACCTAAACATATTGCCTACTGTGAATAGCACTACTCTGTGAGATGTGCTTAAACACTTGAGTTAGTTTTAGATTCAGGCATTTTAGTTAGCTGTATGGAGAAGTTCTAATTTTATGCCAAATACCTCAGGAGGTATCAAATACTAAAACAAAGAAAGCCAGAGAAACTTTTGTATGTCAATAAGAGGTGCTAGAAATAATTCTTGCTTATGAAAAGTCAGTGAAATTTTGTTGCAGGATTAATAAAGTTGATTCTAGCATTCATGTGGTGAGGAGCTGGACTGATCAGAAGTCAGTAATCTGATTTGTAGAATAGTTGACTCCTGACAAGTCTCTGTAGATAGTACTAGAACAGCTGATAGCTAAGAAAGTTCACAATTTATTAAGAATTCCTGAAAAAATTTAGCTAATTTTGCATGTAATATAGAGCAATATAAACTTGTGGTTGGAGAATGAAATGGCAAATTATTAGGGAAATTAAGTCAACAGAAGTAAAACTTGGAAAAGAAGGCATAGAAAATGTGAACAAAAACTTTTTAAGATGGCTTGACAAAATCTCTGAAATAAAATATCCTGGATAATTAATAGTAAGAAAGATATTGTTAGCACAGGATGTATATGCAAGTCCATACATGTTAAAAAAAATTAGTGAAAATTACCAGCTACAAACCATATTTTGCAATATTTTACTTGTTTATAAGCATGGCTATGGTCATAGCAATATTTCAGATATTTATGAGGCTAAGCCTGAAACCTCTTTTTGTAGAAAACAAACATACTTGAAAGTAAAAATCTTTTAATAACCTGAAGGCAGAAAAGCTCATAAAAGCAATGTAAAAACAGAAACAATACTTCCCTCAGGAGTTAAATAGGTATAAACCTGCATTTAAAAGATTAATTCTAATGTGCCATTCATTTTTGAACTGTTGAGCTGGGCATGCCCTGAAGATGACTAAGCTTCAAAGATCACCAAAGCACACATTTAGAAATTATCAGGAAGGCATGAGCTTGCCATTCAAAGAACAGTGGCCTCAAAAATCAATTCTGTGCATCTTGTCTCATCAACCCCATGGCACTGAGTTCTGTGCTGCTGAAGTAATAAACAAAACAATACTTCAAGAACAGAGAGGTAAACGTGGAAAAATGAATCCAGAATCTGTTTGAAAAGAGAGCATTGTGGTGTCCTGTTGAATTTGCACAGTGATCTGGTTGCTCTAAGTGCTGGGCCTGCAAGAAAAAAAAAATCAACACGAAGCTGGAAAGAAAAGTGATCTAAAATGCAAATCGTTGTTACTATGATGAAAATATGTAACAAGACCTTCATCAGTCCCTTGATCAAGAACCTCAAATATTACATTAATATGTAGACTCTGTCTCCCTTTTAGAAGTGGGTTCCTTAATGTCTTTTCAGAAAGATAGATCATAGCATGGAAATTCTTCATAAATGTCTCCTGAATTACAGTAACTGGTAAAATACTAGTAGTTCTTTCACTTTACCTAAAGCAAGACAGATCATATTTATTCATTTCATGTACACATGATTAAATTAAGGTACCAAAAAACTCCCTTAATGAAATCAAATAATTTCCTCCTAGAAGAAGGAGTGTGTGGAAGCCTTCAAAGGACTGCAGAACACCAGCATGTGTAAGGACTCACCCTGTAAGTTTTGTTAAGACAACTAACCTAGCATCTAAGAATGACTAACCTGACATGAAAGGTTGCTGGAACGACAACAAAATTTATAGAATAACTATTACTTTTTGTAATTAATTATGAAAACCCAAGGTGTAGGTTTCCTCTCCATCTGTTCTACAATAGACTACTTCATCGGCTATTTTCACAAATCACAGAGTGGTAGTAGTTGGAAGGGGCCTTTAGAAATCATTTAGTCTGATTCTCCTGCTAAAGCAGGTCCACCTAGATCAGGTCACACAGGAACACGTCCAGATAGGTTTTGAAAAACTCCAGAGAAAGAGACTCCACACCCTCTCTGGGTAGTCTGTGCCAGGGTTCCCTCACCCTCACAGGAAAGAAATTTCTCTCTAAGTGGAACTTTTTGTGTTTCAGTTTCTTTCCATTACCCATAGTCCTATCACTGGAGACTACAGAAAAAAGCATTNTTCTGTACTTGCCCTTGGTGAACCTCTCTGCTCAACTCTCAAGCTGGTTGAGATCCCACTGAATGGCAGCACAGCCTTCTGGGGAATCAGCCAGTCCTCCCAGTCTGGTGTCATCAGCCAACTTGATGAGAGTACACTCTGTCCCCACATCCAGGGTGTTGATGAAGATGTTGAACAAGACTGGCCCCAGAACCCATCCCTGTGGAACCCCATTGGCCACAGGCCTCCAACTCAATTCTGTGCCACTGATCAGCACCCTCTGGGCTCTGTCATTCAGCCAGTTTTCAGTCCACCTCACCATCCACTTATCCAAGCTACACTGCCTCAGTTTTGTGGCAATATTCCATTATAGCAACAGGACTGCAAGGAAGAACCAGAACTACAATTGGTAAAGATGAAATGAGAGCTGGAAAGATGAATTATAAAAATTTTGCACAAATTGACACTTTTCACTTTTCCTCCTTATGTACATTAGGATGGAATGGAAAATATAATTAACTACATTGGGTTCAGTCTTGTTCTCTTCAGCCAAGATCTAGCTAAGGCAGCTAAGCTAAGGCCTTGAGTACCTTCACTGTAAGTCTATGAAAAGGTAATGCAAGTGAGATATTGCACCAATAATTTATTATCTTTAAAAGACATAAATACCATTAGGAGCACTGGACTATAAACTTTAATTTCTAAATCAAATATCCCTATTATCATGTTATATCTCAACACACAAATTTACAAAGCTTTAAATGCTGCAAAAGTTGATATTTTTATTCCCATTAATGTGGATATTGTAAAGACATTTGCTGTTACAGTTAGAATATTGTGACTTCCAGCCTACATTTATCCTCTCTGCACATTTTGCTATATGCTTTTAATTTAAATGCCATTTATTTCTTCTTGTCTTATGAAGGTTTTCATTTAATATATGTGTAGTTTATACCAATGCTTTTGTATCATAACTTCCATTTCTTTTATTCTCTAATGGATAATCACAGATTTCCAGCAGACTGAGGGAACAGATAACCCAAGAAAAACAGTGATTTCCTTATGGAAATGCTATGAACTGATCATTACAGTCTTCTTCATATTGCTTGATATAACCCTTTATTTTGCAAAGGAACAAGAACCACATAGAGTAGCCACACAGAACAAGCTCCTGCTGGCTTGCACAATGGCAATTAAACAAGGACACTGTTTTCTAACTGATTCCTCAGCAAAAGCAACCTAACAGTTTCTTACCTGAACCAAAAGGTTTCATATCTGTTTTGTATAAAAATATTCTTCCATTTTCTAATTCCTCCTGCTAGCCTTATGAAATACAGGTAGACACTGGTAGCAACTACATCTAACTCTCCTTTAAACTTGTACTGCTAGCCTACAGCATTTGTTATGAAATACACATGCTATAAAACTGAGACTATAAGCACCAAGTTCTTCAAGTGTGTCTACTACTAGCAAAAATTAATTATCAACCACCAAAACTTAACTTTATCATGAAACAAGGGTGCGAACATTGAGGTCTAGGGAACCTGGTTCCCTTTGAGAGCAAATATTTATACGAAAAGTGAGCTAGTTCTTGAGAACTAGCATTTTGCCAAAATTCTTGCAATATTTATGCTGCTATCTTTATAAATTTCTAGATTACTTTTTCCAGAGTGTGACCTGGATAAATTGCCCAAAACAACAAATAAAATCCTGAAAAATCCTCTTTTCTTTTTCTTTCCATAAAGACAATTTTTCAGTTATATCTCTAGTCTCAGTTTACATATCTCACTAAGTATAATCATTTCAGAATTGTTTTAGACTAAGGTTTGGAATACATTTTATCAGAACTGACTTAATGCAAAATCTACTGTTGCACCAACAGTCTCCTGAGTACACATACTTTGGGCTTAACACATTGCTATGGCCTTATCAGTTAAGTCAGCTCTCTTCTTGCAATATTTGGCACAACAAAGCCTAATGAAGTTGTTCTTTGTAACTGTTAAATCTTACTTTTTAGTTGACACAGAATAGGGTGAGCACCTATCTGTCTGAATTGGACGGCATGGATATGGTATTGCACAATTCCTGAGAGGAAAGCACAGAACATTGAGTTTCATCAGTTTGCCTTGCCCAATTGCATGAGTTTTTGCATGCCTGTTATATGACAAATTACTCTTGAAATGCATATAATTTTGTTTTTCGTATGGAACAGAATTCAAGACTAAAAAAAAAAAAAACCTTTTAATAGTTTGCTGCTAAACTATAGGTGAGGTTAGGATTGCTAACATCCACACAGTGAATTATACTTAAGTTTTTTCCAATCATTAACATGCCATTTATCTCTGCTAATGATACCATCTATTTTGTGACCAAGACTCCTGAATTTTTATCTCATAATTGGACAGACAAAAGCATATCTCAAATCCATGTCACTGCAAAGGAGTCATTGCCAGTTCATGCAGCTTGACTACAAAGCAAAACCATAGTTCTCTCAGTGTACTACTACTCTTGGTTTGGAAATCTGTTCAGAAGCAGAAGTCATGCTGTAAAAGTTAAGGGAAGAAACAAGAAAGGAAAGATGATTATTCTATCTTGAAACCTTGATAGTTCAATAGCTCAGCTTTTAAATCACATGAAATTACTTTATTATTCCTAAGCAGTACAAGCAAGTCTACGCTTAGTCATAGTTAAAACCATGGTGTGATCAGCATATTATTATTTCCCTATCTTTTCAAATCTTATGCAGTGAAATTCTAGAAATCATGGAAGCATTTAGAGAAGTCTTCCCACTATACTTCATTATCTAAGGAAAAGAGCTAGAAAGATATGGTTTCAAGATTTGTCATTTCAAGTAATGCCAAATTATACACCTTTGGGAAAAAAAAAAAAAACAACCAACAAAATTTAAAATGAACTTCTCATAAAACAGATATGCATTAAACAATCCAGATAGAGACCATGAAAAGAATAAATAATCAATAGAACTATTTAATCATCTATAAGAAATGAAATCATTTCTACAACTGAAGTAATAAAAAAAGGCTAAAGGAAGAAAAGCATTATTCAAATATTGAGTAACTTAAATCTAGAGGCTGTCCAATGCCATTATCCTGAAGTGTTAGTGATATAATAAACCCCAGGAAGCTCTTCAAATGCTGGTCAAAATATATTGCAATATTAATGCACATATCAAACTGAATTTCTAAATTCTGTGTTTCATTACTTACTAGATGTATTCTCAGAACTTAAAACTAGAGGATCACACAAATATCCTTGAAGGCAAAGAACTGAATTAATTTGAGTTCCCCAAATCATTTTTGACTAAACACAATGGCCATTTCTTGATCAGCAGAGACTTTTCATATGTGACTTATTCTCAGATAGAAGGAAGTATGTTATTCTAGTAGAAAAGGAATGATTCATTGACTTCATCATTATTTGGATCAGGCTAAATAAAAACAATTAATCCCTGAAGGCCAATCTGTTTTATTTTCCTGGTCTGGAAAGAGCAGTGACTGGGTAGCTCAGAATTCCATTTGCAGCATGGGGCTCTAGTTATGTGCTGGTTATAAGATTTCTGTCAGATGTGAGCAAGGAAAAAAATAACTTTAAAATTGGCATTCCAGAAAGAAAGGAGAAATCTCGTCCCCAGGGAAGTACACAGAATTTTCTATCATGATACCAAGAAAGCAGTAGCATGATGTCCTCATTTTATTTCAAATCCATGTCACAGATCTTTCTTCTCTACAGTATGAATAATTTCTGCTGTTGCTTTGTGGATGGCACTGGCAGAAATCTCAATTAACAGTGCTATGGCTGTATAAATGTCATGCATACTACCACTTGGTCTGTTTTAATCAGTAACGGGAAAAGAAAAGGGATTCTTAAAGTGACCTTACAAAGTATTTGCATGTGCTGTTTTCCTTATTTATCTATATCTACAGAAGGCGACTTAGAAAAAAAAAATGAGTAGGCAGACCTGATGTCTCAGTACCAAGAAGACCTGTCCTATTTTGATCTTTTGCATAGTCTGCTATGACATTGGTCAAAGATGGAACTCTTCAGTGTGTGTGTGACAGTATATTTTAAAGCATCACCGTGACTGTTTTGTATATGAGCTCTGCTCAGAAACAGAACCCTTGATGTTGCGGATCCGTCTGGTGAGCTCAAGCTAGCAAACAAAATAGGCTCTCAGGGTCTTTTAGTTTCTTCCTCATTAAGCCTGAGAATTTGGTTTGTTCCAGATATATAGCCTATGGCAGAAAACCAGGTAAATAAGATTTCAGCAGGAGAAAGCACACTGCACAACTGTGACAATCTACAATTGAGTGGGTTAAGGTTTGTTGCTAGCGTATGGCTTAATTAAATAAAACCCACTTTTAAAAGGTTACTCTGTGTGCAACTGTTAATATGTAAACAATGAGTACAGAAGAAAAGATAAGAGCTCCAAGGCAATTTATTAGTTTAGACATCAAAAAATAAGCACTAAAGAGAAATCTGGAATTAATATTTGGTGTTTGGTTTTATTTTTAAATTCTGGTTTTATCAGTTGGAGGCAGCTCCTTAGGTGACAGTTTTAAAATTTATGGGCAGGAAAGTCAACTGTGAACTCTATAAACTCTCAGACCCGTATTCAACAGCAGAGGGAAACAGAATAGGAGAGAAAAAAATTTCTACACAACAAGAAAAGTTTAAGTCTGCCAAAAAATACTACAGTTGCTACTATGTTACTGCCAGCAGTGCATATGTTTCATATGGGCAACTGAATGCTTTCCATTCAGCATTTAAGAATCCTGTTCTCTTGACCTGTATTAACTGGAAATGCTCTATAATTTTCTGAATCCGAGCCATACAGAAACCTCTCAAATATAATTATTCCCTGCTCTAAGTTTTTTAAACATGTAGGTGTGAGCTATTGCTCATACTATTGTAATGAAGAGATAGACACCTTCACTTGTAATTCAGAGAAAACAACCAAAAAAAGAAAAGTAACTCCAAATATGTCTATATTGCATCCTAATTGGTCTTTTTGGCAAGCCGAGACAATCCAGATGAGGTATACTGTGGGAACACACCAGGACTCCCCACTGGCCTACGTGCCCAGATTTTCTCCTTAGAAACAGAGTGTACATATGTGTCTGTGTGTGGACGGAAAACTGTACAGACAGATTTTGTCCTACAGGGAGTCAACATGCTGAGGGCAAATGTCCAGGTCTGGAAACTGGGAAGGTTTCCCAGATCCCAAAGTACAGACATAGCCACAGAGAGACAGGCTCCCCATTTCTTCGGTTTTCATGCTGCAGTTGTCCAAAGGTCTCTGAAAACAAGTCTAAAAGGTTTCACCATCATTTACTGTTTCACAAAAGATCCCTTCAAGAAAGAAAAAATACTCGTGAATACTGATGTGAAAAGCTTCAGATCCCAGTTCTCTGATCCTCTTGAATCAATTTGATCAGAAAACAAAAACAAGGACACAAATAAGGTTCTGGATTGAGGCAAAAGAGAAAATCTCTAGCAATAAAGCATAGCAGATGAGAACATCTGTTTCTGAGGACGTGTAGTACAGCTCTTGAACAACATCCTGTAAGCAAAACAAACAATATAATCTCCTAGCCTTTCCTTCTGTAGGCTTAGGAGACAGTGTTCAAAAATAAAATTGAGATAGCCAAACAGGCAACCGAGACTCTGGAAATCCTTGTCTTTGCTGGAAATCTGTAGCCACCAAGCGCAGTGTTTCTTCCAGTTCAATGGTTGTAGTCTTTAAGAAGCTTCCTGTTCTTGTAAACTATCATTTCTGAGTTTCATAAGATTTCCTAGTGTTTTCACAACAAAGAGTAAGTCACATCAAAACTCTGATCCAGCAAATTTCTATCAAATACCTGACAGAGTGTAGAAGTAAGATATAAAAATACAGACTATTACATCTCACTGAAATTCTAGAGAGTCTTTTTTCTTACAGGTTTTTCGCAAAAACACTGACAGAACTTTACTTTGCTTACTCTCTGGATCAGACAAAAAAGACCCAATAAATGAAAATGATGTAGCAGTACAACAATTCTCCTATTTTCTTGACAGTGTGTAATGCAAGTATTTACAAATTACTGAGATATTTCCAAAATTAATTAGTCGGACAAGCTACATTTGGAGTGATTGCAGTCTAATCTCTCCATTAAGATTGCACTTTTCCCTCTATACTTCTGATCATCAAAAGATGGTTAATGTGGCTGACAGAAATAGAAATCTTATGTGTTGATCTCCTTCAGGCTACTAGTAACTTCATCTACTTCAATGTCAGTTGCCAAGGGAACCAACAAATTGAGTCAGCGATAAACAGGGTAATCAATTTTAGTTATTTTCCTCTGCTTTTCTATACTAAGACAAAATGTCCTTTCATTTTAGTGAGCTGATCAAGTGCACAAGTTTTGTCTCTTGTTCAATTAATACAGCTTATATGAAAAACAATACTTCTGCTGCATCACAACAGTAGAGCTTGACAGATGAGTGAACTGAAAACCAGTTGTATTTACAAATGCCAAATCAAAGCTTGCAAAAATGGCATGGCTTTTAGTAACTGACCCTTGCCTTACCCTTGAAAGGCAGATGAGCAGTGTAAATATATAAGCCAGAATCAGTCTGATCTTCATTTTTCACCCACAGCTAGCTAACTAGCCCTGAACTTGATTAAAGAATCAAGCCATAAGGAAATAAATTGTGGGCTCAGACTTAAGGTACATCTGAATAAAACCTAAGGAAACTCTGAAAGACTAGAATGGCAATAAGAGTCAAGAAAAACATTTTAAATCAAATTTTTAGTGGAAGAACTCTTATGTGGAATCTTCATGTGGACAGCAACATGGTTGCCATGCAGAATCCCTAAAAGAAGCAAAGAGAGAATATGACAGTCATGGCAGTATACAATACAATCCCCTTGGTCTTGAAAATTGCTCATTTCTTGAGCAGTGGAATGTGGCTTAGATGTGTTCTTGAAGTCAAACACTCGGTCCACAACCTGTCTTTCACTGATACATTCCAGTGTAAAGCTGTTTGAAGTCAATGAGAACTTTTACCACAAAAGTTTTGCATTAGATGTCATCATTCACATGTGCGACTGATAATAAACACAAATCATGTATTTAAAAGAGAAAAAAAAAGTGCTAGTATAAAAGTTACAGAAAGACTTACACATATAAAAACAGACTACTTAATATAAAATTCAGGCTCAAAAGACTGGTTACTTTTTTTTTTTACGAGTACAAATGCACCTTTAAATTAACTTAATTTAAAGTGAGAAAATGGATGACTAACATTGAAAAATGAAAGTCCCAGGACTACAGAGAAGCTTCCATCAATGTTTTTTATTTAACAGCACTGAGTTTCTACCATGTTTCTATCCCAACTATAGTTTAATATACTTAGAATTACAGGATATTTGCACGTCCAGTCATTGTAAAATCATACTAGAATTGTTTTGAAACAGCAGCTATAAATTTAATTTGAAATCAAAGTGATATCTGAGATGACTTCAAAGAGCAGTTAGTATTTTTGCTGTTTATAGGAGAAAGGTTCATTACACTATGATGAAAGGTGAAAGGGAACACTCTTTAGCAAAAGAATTCTTTTCTGGGAAGGCTTATTTAGTAGTTTTGCTTTCAAGGTTTTGTGAGGTCCTATGTATTTTCAAGTAAGAAAGCTGACAACAAGATGGCAATTGATTTATGTAGTGGTGCATTGGAGTCATGCTTTGATAATATTTTGTTACAAATGAACTATATTTATATTGAGACACTAACTGGGCCAGAAAATCTCCTCACTAAACTGCTGTCAAAGACTGATAATTGTGCCATGTTGGAGAGAGAGAATCTCTTCTTACCTTTGCTGTCTTGCTCAATGCCAGGATCTCCCGAAGACAAATAAAGGAATGGCAAAATTATAAACTAGGAACAGCGAGGTAGTATCTTCTAGATGAAATTAAGAAAATGTAATTCTTATATAATTCTAATTAACATTTAGAATAGCTAATTCTTCCAGTTCCTCTGTGAGGAGCTCTGCCTCTCCTTGCGCTTCTCCTACTGATAGTATAAGCACATGGTAAGGTACAAGATCCTTGTATTTGCTTCCTGAAAGAAAGCCTGCAATTGTAATTTTTACAATCTCTTTTGTTTCTTTTGAGGTAGACCTGCATTCACTTGTCAGGAAGCCAAGCAAATTCCATTTCCTATTCTATTTAATATTTAATAAGGAACTGGATCATTAGAAACCAAGCTGTTTTTTACTTTTTTCAAACAAGAAGATAGATTCAACATTTTGCCTAATACATACTAATTTGCTAAATTGCAGCTCTACCTTTACATTCGTTCTTCAGCAAAACACTTTAAAAATAAGCTGATCTGAAATAATTTCATTTTAAAATAGAAAAATATACTAATATGTATGTGAATGCAAACATCATATACTTGTAAGTATTCAAACTTTGCAGTACCACATGAATTCACATCATCTGAATTTCCTTAGATGTTTCTCTCCCTCTGTCCTGCTGATGCTGTCAGTCTAGAAGGATTGTTCAGAAACTGCTGTCAATGAGAAAGGTCAATTTTGTTATTTCATTCAGAACAGTTAGACTTAAAGGCAGAACTATACTTTGCTTCTATGTGTCCCCAAAACATTTAGTTTCTGAATAAGGCTTTAATTATATTACACATTGTTTGAATTCCTTTTGATAGGCACAATTAATATTTAGAAACTATACTGACTGATTTAGAAAATAATAGGAATCCTTCCAATTATCTAGTCAGACTTGTGACTAAACACTAATGCCCATTAATTCTATTTTTGTAAAAAATATCAGATATTCACTGCATTTGAATCTTGTTTCACAGATCATCACAAAATGCAATAAATAATGTATATATTCTTATGGCAAAAAACAAGTAGAATTTCTGATTATTGGCTAGAATATTTATAGAACTTGTAGAACACTGCATCATATAGACAAAAATATCCCAGAGAAAGAGATAAGCCTTTGGAAAGGTTGCTTTAAAAGTTGCCCTAGATTACTATGTAGTGGAAAAAATTAGAACTGTAAGACCACAACCTACTTGTTCTGGCTTATTGAACTCTTAGTCTTGCCAAGATGCTGCTATAGGGTATGGCTTTGAACAGTCCTCTTACCTCATCTCTCTGAGATAGCTCTGCCAACCTTCACCAGGCTTGGATATCATCTCTAATGCCAAAGAACTGGAAAGTATTTGGTGATTTGCTTAGAGCCCAAAGCGTGCAGTTGTGTCCTAGGAAAAAGACCTCATAGTATCAAAATAGTATAGAGATGTGTTTTAAATAACTATCCTCATATTCAATGATCAAAAGATTTGCTTAGATGCTGCATTACTAGGTTTCCTTTTGTAACACATCATCTGGCTCTTACTCAAGAAAAAAAATATTACCAGAGGCCACTCACTCTTCCTGTAGCCTGCAGTTCTACAAATTCTATAAATATTCTAGCCAATATAGAAAATTCTATTTTTTTCTTGGTGTTAGAATATATGTATTATTTATTCTGTTTTGCGATGATCTGTGAAATTTTGCCTTCTACTAAAACTGAAGGACTTCTTTACTCAGTTTATGCTTTTTGTGCAGTTTGTTTCTAAACTCAATTTTTTTAGAAGAATAAAATTTTTAAGGCTAGAACCTGCTTATAAGGCTATTATTAAAGCATCATAACATTTATAAGAATGCTTAACATTTAAAACTGCTCTCAGATGATTTGTTAATATTTTTTAAATGGTAATATGGCTGGTAATACAAAATAAAGCCATTAAATGTCACAGGTACTTAAATATAAACCATAGCGTTAGCACTCCATATAAGCTCTTCTTGTATTGTCAAATATAAGGAGGTAATGTAATTTACCTTAACGTAGGTAATATATAGGTAATACATAAGCAATATGCAAGTTATCTCATGGCAGCACGCATTTTGACTAACTAATCAACATTCCTGCACTGAAACTCATTTTCTGGCACACTGGTACATTTCAGTCATCAGCCCATATTGAGTGGGTCTTAGAAATTCTTTTGCTTTAGCAATTGGACAGATAAAGGAGAGATTTAAAGAACAAAAAAACAAATTTATTGGTGGTAGTAACTCATGGACTTGGATGACAGATTCAGTAGATGGGCCAACCATTTAGTACTCAGTAAGTTTGATTAAATTTTAGCAGTAAAAAAATTATGCAAAAGAAATTTAAGCAAATTATGGATGTGCTGTCAGCACCTTCAAATGCTTTAGCTTCTTTCTTCCTGGGTTTATTTTATACTGATTTTCTGGTAGCAATGACAGCCCATAGCCATATTTTTTATCCTGCATGGCAAATGTTATCAAACAGTAGCAGTGGAGAGCAGGCAGCTATGATTCTAAACACTGAAGAGATTTTTTTTTAAGGACATGACCTTTGAGGAAGATTATCTGTTGAGAGCTGTGGCAATATAGTTTGGAGTGACAGAAATTCAAGCTTCTCCAGTGATTTTTAAACAGTGCATAATGCAAGGTGTTGACTACAAATATCAACTGACCATCTCAACTATTTTAATTCTAAAATATTTCAGGGGTATTCAGTACTTTTGGTATTTCAGGAGTGTACTTTTAGCAGTCACTACTTACTGTCTTGGATCAGAACGTGGGTAGAACTAAGAGCATCCAACCTCTTTTCCTTTTAGGCAATGCCAATCTGGAAGAGCTATTCCAGCAACTAATGTATGTTCCAGACAACTGAAAAGACCAGATGTTGTCTGAAGTAAAACTCTAGAAACATGTGTGATGCAGGCACTTTACCCTCCTCAGCAGCAGTTCCACTATAGAGATTATCTGCTCTCCTCTCCTGTACTGTTTGCTCTTAAAAACACCGCCAGCGGCACCATCTATTTGAAGTTTGAGCTTCCTCCCTTAACAGAACTGATTCCAGACTTGTTGATCTGCCCAAAAAATACAAGGAGAATTAGGTTCAAGACAAGATTATCAGTGCATCTCCTTCTGCAGGTGCTGCTTCACAGCTGAGGAGATACGAGACTGTTAAAGAAAATCTGCTGAGCATACAGAAAAGCAAGGTCTTCTGTAAAAGGAGCGACAGTGGCAAATATATAAATAGGAAGAACTGTGACTCTGAATTATGATTCTTTTTTGTTTCAGGCCCCTACACCCATTTCACCCTTTCTTCTCACCCTTTCCCTCCTTATTCATCTCCTTACATGTCTTTTTCTCTCTTTTCATTAGCATTTGTTAATTCATGATGAGGAATTTGTCCTTGCTAAAGCTGTTTATCTCATGTACTTTGTAGTCCAGATAAGGCATAGCAGTCTAAAGGACAGTGCAAGAAAGAAGGTCCGTGTCTGTTGTGAGACAAATATGTAACCTCACCAATGTTTCAACAATGATTTGCACCAAAATACATCTGGATTCAGATCTGAGTCTTCTTTTTAAAACATTTCAAGGCAGTCAGTTTTATTTATTGCACATCCAGCCAAAACTGAATTGGTGTAATCATTTTTTTAGAGAGACCTATAATACCTTCATCATTACTCTCCTTCCTCATCTCTGATTTCCTGTCTTAAATGACCATTGGTATATAGTTAGGCTGGAATAAGATAGTAAAATATTTATCTGCATTCTTAAAAGAACCAGATGCAGTTGTCCTTTCTTTACTGTGGACTAGATTGAAATTCCATTTCACATTCTTCATGGATTCTGGTTAGACTTTAAGTTAATGTCTTTATCTTCCCATAATAAGTAAGCAATTTAAGCTATTCAACTTAATCATTTATGCAGCTGTTAGTGACTTGAATGTCTCCCAGACTCACGCAAATGAAAGTATAGCCTGCAAATACTAATCCACTCTAGACAGGAACAGCCTCTTAAATCTACACAGTTAGTCTTCACTTTTGAATTTAATATATGCAATATAATACTTTGTTCTTTCAGAATCATTGTCTATATTGCCTGAGAACGTAAAATCAAGTGGTGAAACATAAAACCATCACTACAATAACTTTATAATTAATCAAACAATAAGCAGAGCATTTATTTACTACCTGCTACTAGAGATCATAAAGTCCAGAGCCTACCCTTTGCTAAATGCGCTGTACTCCTGCCATGATTTAATATGGAGCTGTTTCTGGTAAAGGGGAGGAGGCTTTAAAGATGACTCCTGTAAGAAGTTCCTCAAAACTCTCCCCAACTCTGCACCAGACTCACTAGTGGGGCTGAGCCAATTGGGCATCTTCATGATCCAGCTTTTCTGGCTGGTAGTGGTGCCAGTTGGAAGAGAGAGGAAAGCAACCATGTGGATCCCAAGGCCAGCGAGGGAAGAGATGAGGAAGTGTGCTGGAGCAGAGATCCCCCCCTGCATCCTATGGAGAGGACTGGTGAAGCAAAGTTGTTTGTATTTCAATAAAGACTGTGTGCCAGGGGCAGTGACTATGCCCAGAGGAGGCTGTCTCCAATGTGAGGGACCCTGTATTTGCAGAAGCTGTAACAGTGGGGAAGAACATATGCCAAAGAAGTTAATTCAGGACTGTGGCCCGTTGCAGGGACCTTCTATTGGAGCAGAGGAAGAATGCAAGGAGTCTTCCTCATCTGAGAAGAGAGAAGCAGCAGAGTTCATCTGTGAGAGACTGACCACATCCCTCATTCCATATGAAACACAGATAATTCTCATAAGTCATCTACAACATCAAAAAAAGCCATTCATGTAACGGTAATACTTATCATGTGCAAAGGCTGTGGAATCTAGCACTATGTAACCACTACTTCACTCAGATTTGAAAGCATTAAAAACTACTAAATACTCACTTATTTCTTAATCCATTTTGTTCCAGTGTACATTGTGAGACATTCTATTGTGTGATGTGAATGACTGCTTGCTGAGAGAAATTAATGACACCCTACAGCATTCTGTGGGAGGGGAAAGGGGAAAAACACTTGCTCTGTTTTAGTTTGGACAGCCATCTCTCAAATATTCACTGTAGTATGTTGAAATAAAATAGTGAAGAAATTTTATCTTCACTTCAGGATTAGTTGGTATACTGTGTTGTTAGCTGCCTGTTTTGGAAATAAAGGGAATCTTTTAAAAGAACTCCTACAGGCAAACAGTTTTCACTTTCTGGTGAGAGACAGTGAGCTCATTTTCATGGAGAGGTTTAGCTGAAGCTTGCGACACTTCTACAGCACTGTATTTGACAGTTTGCAAAATAGAGCAGCCTCTGCAGCATTTTGAGAGTGATAATCACATAGCTTCATTTCATTTATTTAGGATGCACAGACACTGTTATCTTTAAATGCTTGAAATTGTCTGACACTGAAAACTAATTCCACCGTATTGCATTTGAAATTGACCTAGCTGGAATAATTTTCTATTTTCAGAGTCATCTTTTCTTGTAAGTAATTTATCTGAATGAGACTAAATAATATAATACAAGAAAGAAACACATCATTAATGTTGAGGTTTCCACCACAGGAAATATTATTCTTCATGTTCAGTATTGGCAGACTTCGCTCCTTGAGTGACAAGCAAAAACAGCAAACAGAAATTGCTGCTGATAGGTAACTGTCAAACTACACAGTGTGAAGGTCGACAGCTTCTTTACAATGCAGTCAGAGACAAAGCTTCCACCTTTTTGCACTACCGAAATCTTGTCTGGGAAGCACAGCCAAACTTGTACTGACAAAGATTTCCACTGGCAGCCACTTTAAGAAAAGTTTTGTCAAGTTATCCACTTTCATTCTTTAATTGTTAGTTAATGATGTGAATGATCTGGAGATGAATTTTGCCCTGCGTCCTTCTGAAAGACAAAGCACTGCTTCACAGAGCAGCAAGCTGGAGAACCACAGAAGCCAAAGAAATTGGTCTTGACTGATACGCCTGCAAGTGCAATAGAGCACCTGCTGCTGCTAAATTTAAAAAAATAGTGACAAAAAACATTCAGAGAGGATAAAATTCAGACTATCTAAGGGCAACTGGAACTTCAATGTGTGCTGATTTCTCCAGATCATTAACAAAAATGTTGGATAAAAATTGTCCTTCTCCAGTTCTATGGACCTCCACTGCTAATTTGTTTCCACCTTGAAAAGTGATAATTGAGCCCTACGTTTGCTTCCTACACTTTAATCTGTTTTCAGTCCTCAGAATGACCTGTCCTCCAAATCTGTGGCAACTTAAAAAAAGGAAAAAATATTCAAAAATTGAACTCCACCCCATTGGTGATGAAGGAATGGACTCTTTCGAATTTTTTTTTCATACATACATGTAGACTGAGGACCAAATGTCAATAGAATATGCCAAGGTATCATGTTTTAACCCCAGCCGGCAACTGAGAACCATGCAGTCACTTCTTCATACCACTCCTCCTGCAATGAGGAGAGGACAACTGTGGTAAAAGTAAAACTCATGGGTTGAGATAATAATAGTTTAAAATCTGAAATTAAATAAAATTTAATAACAACAATTATTATTAAAAATAATAGTAATTAAAATGTAACAGACAGAGGGAAATAAAGCCGTCAGAAAACCTAAAAAAAAACCCCAAAGCCAAGTACTGTACAATGCAGTTGCTCATGATCCACTTACCAATGCTTAAGCAGTTACACACATCTCCTGCAAGGTCCTCCCAGTTTATATACTGGGCATGTGGTTCTATAGTATGTAATGCCAGTTTCAGTCAGCTGTCCTGGCCATGCTTCCTCCCAGACTCTTGTGCACCCCTATCCCACTTGCTGGCAGGGCAGGGTGAGAAGCAGGAAAGTCCTTGATGTTGTGCAAGCACTGCTCAGAAGTAACTAAAATATNTTGTTTGTATTTCAATAAAGACTGTGTGCCAGGGGCAGTGACTATGCCCAGAGGAGGCTGTCTCCAATGTGAGGGACCCTGTATTTGCAGAAGCTGTAACAGTGGGGAAGAACATATGCCAAAGAAGTTAATTCAGGACTGTGGCCCGTTGCAGGGACCTTCTATTGGAGCAGAGGAAGAATGCAAGGAGTCTTCCTCATCTGAGAAGAGAGAAGCAGCAGAGTTCATCTGTGAGAGACTGACCACATCCCTCATTCCATATGAAACACAGATAATTCTCATAAGTCATCTACAACATCAAAAAAAGCCATTCATGTAACGGTAATACTTATCATGTGCAAAGGCTGTGGAATCTAGCACTATGTAACCACTACTTCACTCAGATTTGAAAGCATTAAAAACTACTAAATACTCACTTATTTCTTAATCCATTTTGTTCCAGTGTACATTGTGAGACATTCTATTGTGTGATGTGAATGACTGCTTGCTGAGAGAAATTAATGACACCCTACAGCATTCTGTGGGAGGGGAAAGGGGAAAAACACTTGCTCTGTTTTAGTTTGGACAGCCATCTCTCAAATATTCACTGTAGTATGTTGAAATAAAATAGTGAAGAAATTTTATCTTCACTTCAGGATTAGTTGGTATACTGTGTTGTTAGCTGCCTGTTTTGGAAATAAAGGGAATCTTTTAAAAGAACTCCTACAGGCAAACAGTTTTCACTTTCTGGTGAGAGACAGTGAGCTCATTTTCATGGAGAGGTTTAGCTGAAGCTTGCGACACTTCTACAGCACTGTATTTGACAGTTTGCAAAATAGAGCAGCCTCTGCAGCATTTTGAGAGTGATAATCACATAGCTTCATTTCATTTATTTAGGATGCACAGACACTGTTATCTTTAAATGCTTGAAATTGTCTGACACTGAAAACTAATTCCACCGTATTGCATTTGAAATTGACCTAGCTGGAATAATTTTCTATTTTCAGAGTCATCTTTTCTTGTAAGTAATTTATCTGAATGAGACTAAATAATATAATACAAGAAAGAAACACATCATTAATGTTGAGGTTTCCACCACAGGAAATATTATTCTTCATGTTCAGTATTGGCAGACTTCGCTCCTTGAGTGACAAGCAAAAACAGCAAACAGAAATTGCTGCTGATAGGTAACTGTCAAACTACACAGTGTGAAGGTCGACAGCTTCTTTACAATGCAGTCAGAGACAAAGCTTCCACCTTTTTGCACTACCGAAATCTTGTCTGGGAAGCACAGCCAAACTTGTACTGACAAAGATTTCCACTGGCAGCCACTTTAAGAAAAGTTTTGTCAAGTTATCCACTTTCATTCTTTAATTGTTAGTTAATGATGTGAATGATCTGGAGATGAATTTTGCCCTGCGTCCTTCTGAAAGACAAAGCACTGCTTCACAGAGCAGCAAGCTGGAGAACCACAGAAGCCAAAGAAATTGGTCTTGACTGATACGCCTGCAAGTGCAATAGAGCACCTGCTGCTGCTAAATTTAAAAAAATAGTGACAAAAAACATTCAGAGAGGATAAAATTCAGACTATCTAAGGGCAACTGGAACTTCAATGTGTGCTGATTTCTCCAGATCATTAACAAAAATGTTGGATAAAAATTGTCCTTCTCCAGTTCTATGGACCTCCACTGCTAATTTGTTTCCACCTTGAAAAGTGATAATTGAGCCCTACGTTTGCTTCCTACACTTTAATCTGTTTTCAGTCCTCAGAATGACCTGTCCTCCAAATCTGTGGCAACTTAAAAAAAGGAAAAAATATTCAAAAATTGAACTCCACCCCATTGGTGATGAAGGAATGGACTCTTTCGAATTTTTTTTTCATACATACATGTAGACTGAGGACCAAATGTCAATAGAATATGCCAAGGTATCATGTTTTAACCCCAGCCGGCAACTGAGAACCATGCAGTCACTTCTTCATACCACTCCTCCTGCAATGAGGAGAGGACAACTGTGGTAAAAGTAAAACTCATGGGTTGAGATAATAATAGTTTAAAATCTGAAATTAAATAAAATTTAATAACAACAATTATTATTAAAAATAATAGTAATTAAAATGTAACAGACAGAGGGAAATAAAGCCGTCAGAAAACCTAAAAAAAAACCCCAAAGCCAAGTACTGTACAATGCAGTTGCTCATGATCCACTTACCAATGCTTAAGCAGTTACACACATCTCCTGCAAGGTCCTCCCAGTTTATATACTGGGCATGTGGTTCTATAGTATGTAATGCCAGTTTCAGTCAGCTGTCCTGGCCATGCTTCCTCCCAGACTCTTGTGCACCCCTATCCCACTTGCTGGCAGGGCAGGGTGAGAAGCAGGAAAGTCCTTGATGTTGTGCAAGCACTGCTCAGAAGTAACTAAAATATTTACATGTCAACATTCTTTTCAGCATAAATCCAAACCACAGACCTGTACTAGCTACTAGGAAGAAAATGAACTCTGTTATAGTTGAAATTAGGACAGAGGGTGGAAGGGAGAGAGGGAAGTATGTCTTGTTTGCTACCTCTGTTTTTGACAGTGAAAGTACCACAAAAACTCACTTGGTGATCAGAAATACTACATAGTGTAGAAACACTACAGGTGGCCTAGCACACACAAGAACACACTTTGATATTTTAGAGGTGTTCTTGAGTTAATAAACCATGCTGTAAAGTGAGTTATATCAGTAATAATAATTACTTTGCAGCACTTTTTATTATCCAGGATTCCAGAAAGCTTGATGTAGTAAAAGAGCTGGCAAACAAAATCATCTCAGATATTACAGAAACTGTGCTGCTAAAAAAAAAAATAATGGCTAGGACAAATCAACTGTACCTGGAAAGCCTGAAAAATTTGAGACTGTAGTTTGACGTGTTGAAGATATTTCTTTTCTCCAGCTGTAATAATAGAACAGGGGAGATATTAGTAAAGACAGGTGAGTAAGCCCTACTAAATTGTAAAAAGTGATTGAGAAAATCCACAATTGTATCACAGGAAAAAATCTTCCCTGTAGACCTGCACCAGATAACAGATGTAAGTTTGTTTCACCAAAGGCTCTTCCAAAAATGATAGAGTTGATGACACTCATAAAACATCTGTGGAAATTGAATATAAAAGCACACAGCAAAGTTCCCTCAGAAAACAATTATCCCACTCTGGTCAATTGTATTTTTAAGCAAACTCACAAAATGATAGGTTATGGAATTAGCTAATATGTTAATTGGCATCAAAAAAAGAAAGAAAAGAGTTGCAGAATTAGATTAAATTGCAACATATGTTAGAACCCAGATATCAGAGAAGCAAAGCTCTAAAGAGCAAGAAAAGTGAACTGTCAGACCAGGAATACTTATGAAGATTGCTATTTGGTGGACCATGGACATGCAGGACATAATGAACATTGTGTTTCTTTGTCAGACATGTAACTTAAAAATTCTGTTGTAGCTTTGAAGATATTTTCTTCTTTGTGCTAACCTCAAATGCTGCTTGGGTGTTGCCTATAGAAGTTTTATTTCTTACACAAGTCTGGCTGAGACTAAATATATCTTTATATTGAGTGGACCATTGTAATGAAAAGTGTAGAATTGCTACACTTGGAGACTTCTAATATCTTTTAAATGTATTCATACTTAAAGCAGAAGAATTTGGCAGAGTGTATTACAAGAGAACTTAAATGTTGCATTGTAAATAAAGCCTATTTTAGCCATTTGAACTCCTTGAATGTTCTAGTCCCACTTAAACTACCTAAAGCCTGCAGATCAAACACGATTCTTTCAATGAAACTTGTTTTAAAAGAAGTTAAGAATACAATGTGGCACATTAAACAAGGAAATAAAAATATGTATTAAAAGGAGTTAGCATTCCTACATCAGAATTTCTCTTCACACAAGATAAACAAGGAGACTGATTTTTTTCCCAAAACTTCATCACAATAAAAGAAATTAGAGCACAACTGAACTGCAAAACTCTGTCTCAAATGTGTTCCCACTTTTTATGATCAAAACATTTCTATTTTAACGCCAGAATGAACAAATGATACCCAGTAATAACATAACACAGGGAAGACAGAAAAAGCACAGCCATGATACACAATTTAGTGAGTCATTTCAAATGGAGAATGCAATTACCATATTGCAAAATACTAGTGAGCCAACTAAGGGACAAGAAAGACAAGTCAAAAAGTTAGTGACACAAGACTTAGGACCTCTGTTTCATGTCCAACATAAAGTGTAGCAGAAATGCAAGTCTAATCAGCACAGCTGGAGCAGAAACATGTCTGCCATGTTCAGATTCTACAGGAGCAATCACTGGCAATTCCCATACATTCAGCAACATATGACTGAATATTACTAGTAAGGATGTTCCTTAAACACTGATGATGTTTCTATTCTAAAATCAGTAGTGCCTTGAAACACTATATTCCATTCTCAAGCTATAACTTCACTATTGAAATAAGAGTAATAAACAACACATTGACTGCATGACTAATGACACAGTAGAAAGGTAACAGCACTGAATGTGTTTGTCATCCTTGGAGTGGCTAGCAGCAGTCACTGGATATAGCAAATATTATGTTTGAACTGGTATAAATTATGAACAAAGAGATGAAGAACTAATGGCTTGATTAACAAAAGCATTGAAACACTTTATGAGATGACAGAAAGACTGTCATTAGCATAGGTATCTAAATTAAAAAACAAACAAACAAAAAGTTCTGTGCTCCTGTCATTTACATATGAAGATATCTAGCAATCCTTGGTGCTCAAAGTTTCCAGATTAATGTTAATTAAGACATTGAGGATATTACCATGACTTTTTTTTGGTCAGTTTTGATAATACTAGTTAGCTTAATATATTCCTCATACTTTGAAAATTCCAAGCAGATACTTTATTTCTTCTTTCTGATGAGGACTATATTGGTACAGGTTTCCAAAGCACACCTAATAGATATCTACATAGGAAAATGTCAATCTTCTTTGTCTGGGAGTTGTGTGAGGTGAAATGAGTTTAAACGGAATAGTGCTTGACAGGACCTCAACACCCACCTTTGTCTTCACGAAACATTAACTAATTGACAGGCAATGAAGAGCAGTTTGAACCCTTCCTGTGGAAGCATGTGGCAGCTGGCATGACACTGCATTTTTCAGCTATGTAGACAAAATTTTGTCCTTGTGTTAACAGTTCCTGTAAGCCCATTAATCTAATTGTTTGGTAGTTGCTCAGCTTTTCTAGATTTTACCTGAGGGTTTTTGGCTCTGAAATATGAAGCACATTTGTGTATGTTTTTGTACATCATTAACTGAAAAGAAACTCTCAACTGAGAAAGCGTCTCATAAGGTTTAGATTATTAAACTATACTGAACTGTGCTAAGAGAATAATTTTCTTTATGATGGCTTAAGGTAAATAACTGCATGTCCATGGTTTAACTCCAGCATTCGGCAATGGAAATGCACCTTCAGATACTTTCTCTTCCCTTCCAGAGAAGAAGCCAGAAAAAGATCACAAGGGAATTGAATGTAAATCAAATACAAAGGAATAAGATCTTGAGTTGTTATCAAGAAAGGATTTCTTGATTCACTTGTAGTATGGAGCATTTTCACACTTTGCTTATACAGTTGTTTGTGTGCAATGTGTTGCAAAATTAGATACTTCTAATGTCAATAGGAAAATTTCCGTTCATCCTCCATCAGTGCTAACACAAGGACTTCAGCCATTTTGTTTAAATCTCATACTTGCTGTGGTACAAGAGTAGAAGCATCATGGTTACCAGTTATCTCTGTCACCATATTAACTGCTGTTAATTACTACTACCAGGAGAAAACAGTGGCAATCACTTCTTTCAGAGTCTGGAAAACCAGCCATCAGCTGCATGGGGAAAAGATCTCAGATACTCTTTACTTTAATTAGCATTTCAAGCACAGCTCCTTCTTGTATGTCTAGTGTCTCCTTAAGCCTTCCTTTACCTGTCTGTCTATTCCTCTAAAGAAAGGTCAACTTTCTGTAAAGAACAGTAAAATCTGTTATCATTTTCAACAGTGATGTGGTTCTCTATGGTGGACAGTTCCTGTTTCGATTTGTTGGTTGTATGAAGGATCTTCTTACATAAAACATCTTCTTAGAATTATTGTAAACCAAGAGATGTGTTTACATTCTTCAGCTATGACAGATATGATTTACTGATGCTAAATTCAACTAATAACTGGCATACTGGGAAGGGACCCCACAGTGTAGCAGTGGGAAGTGTGAGGAAGATTCTCCCTGAGAAGAAGCAGCAGTAAAGTCCATCTATAATGAAATGACCACAAGCCCCATCTCCTGTGCTGCTGGGGGGTGAAGGAAGGGGAGTCTTGGGAAGATGAGGGGTGAGGGTGGTGTTTTTAAGACGGTTTTATTTCTCATCTCCCCAGTCTTAATGTTTCTTTAATAAATCAAACATTTTTCTCCCTAAGGTGAGTCTGTTTTGCACATGATGCTAATTGGCAAGTGATCTCTCTGTCGTTATCTCAACTCACAAGCCATTTGTTATATTTCTCTCTCTCTCGTCCAGTTTAGGAGGGGAAGTGATTTTAAGACTTGGTGGACATCGGGCTAGACCACCAAAGTGTTAAAACTAAAAAGTAACTCTCTACAAAAGAATGACTAATTCCAATCCAGAAAGGTACTGTCATCTATTCAGAAGAGCACTGACCCACTCACTCTGCTGAACAACAGTGCAGGATAAGGTCCATGTTAGCATATTGTAATTTCTTTAATACCTGTATTAGTCAAATACAAAACATCAGAAGATTTAAATTTTTTTAAAAACTGTTGAACTGATTTAACTGTTGCATTTACACTTGCCTATGAAAAAATAATTGGACACAAAACTTAAATCAAGACCAACCTCCCCTTTTTAAGTATAGTTTTCCGTTAATAACATTGAAACTTTTTACCTTACAGGCTGAAGGGAAAAGAGCAGGAGAATTTGCTATTCAAAATTAAGTAACTCCAGTTTCAGGATTTTTGTGTGCTTCATTTGCTCAAACACAGTACACTCATCTTTTTTTGTATTGAAACGGGTAAATTCATGCTAGTCATAGAATCATAGAATCACAGAATGATAAAGATTGGAAGGGATCTTTAGAGATCATCTAGTACAATCCCACTGCTCAAGCAGGTCCATCTAGACCAGGTCACATAGGAACATGGCTAGGAAGGAGACTCCTCAACCTCCTTGGACAGCCCGTTCCAGTGCTCTCGTCCCTCACCCTCACATTAAAATAGTTTTTCTTATGTTTAAATAGAACTTTTTGTGTTCCAGCTTCATCCCATTACCCCTTGTCCTGTCGCTAGATATAATTGAAAAAAAGGGATATCCCAACATCTTGACATCCACCATTTAGATATTTGTAAATGTTAGTAAGATCCCTCCTCAATCTTTTTTTCCCTAAACAGCCCCAGTTCCCACAGCTTTTCCTCATCAGGAAGATGCTCCAGTCCCCTGATCATCTTGGTGGCCCTGTGCAGGACTCTCTCCAGCAGTTCCCTTTCTCTCTTCAGTTGAGGAGCCCAGAACTGGACTCAGAACACCAGATGAGGTCTCACTAGGGCAGAGGAGAATCTCTTTCAACCTGCTGGCCACACTCTTCTTGATGCATCCGAAGATGCCATTGCCCTTTTTGGCCATGAGGACACATTGTCATACATGAAAAATAAATGATGGTTACGTGATGCAAGTATTTGAAAGCAAATAGTCTAAAGCCAAGCACTGGCTCTAATAGTTCAGTATAACTATAAAGGATTTTTTTATAGACTATAAGATTCAAAAGGAAAATTCTCAATTATTTTTTTATTAGTTCCATTCATTTCTTTAGGAGTTGCCCTCACATCTTCTCAAATGTATTACCTATGAAAGACAAGAAGTGCTTGCCTTCCTATCCATTAGCTCAAGCCACTCCTGATGGAACAAAAACTGTTGCCAAGAATATACAGAATTGTGACCGAATAAACTAACATATGATTTCATATACTCTGGTGTTTATACACTAATGACATCATGATTAAATATTAAGAAGAACTCTTTCACTGAGAGTTTTGTTATGCATTAGAACAGGCTGCCCAGGGAGGTGGTGGAGTCACTATCCCTGGAGATTTTTAAAAGACATGTAGATAAGTGCTGAGGGACATGGTTTAGAGGTGGGCTTGGCAGTGTTAGGTTAACAGTTGGACTTGATGATCTTAAAGATCTTTTCCAGCCAAAACAATTCTATGATCCTGCAATCACTGGTTCAGATTCAGATTTCAGTTACACTGACAAATACAAAGGGATTTCCTATAGATAAAAAAAGGATCTTATTATTTATGCATACATAAATGAGAAAAATATCTGTCCCAATAGAGAACTATAGGTAGGTAAAGCATGCGGATCAACATTTAAAGACAAAAGCAATATAAAAACTTTAAAAAAGAAATTAAAAACATTAAAACAGCTCAAACTCCTTTCAGAGTATGGTTAAGAAAGTAATAGAACAAGTGCTGTGTCTTAATTACAGTGTAATCAAGACATTAGTAGTTGTACACACTTCTGATAACCTTTCAAAAAAAAAAAGAAAAAAAAGGACAGGAATGTTATATCAACATGTGCCTAGAGGCTGGCAACAGAAAAACTCTCTCACTTAACAAGACTGAGCAATAATTGAAGGAGCTTTGGAAAGACAACTTCTTTGACTGGGGAGAAGGAAATCTCTATCACATAACAGGATTAGGAACACCACTGGGCAGGAAACAACATCAATACTTTTTTAAAAATTATTTTTCATTTAGCGTAGATGCTGGCTACAGCTGCTCAGCACTTCTTCCACAGTGGAAAAGAATGTATCTTCCATCTATAAACACCCCTTGCTACTGTACTGTAGCAATGGTAATTAATGATGAAAAAGACATAAATATCAGAATACCCATGGGAAGAGTTAAACTTCAAACCAGAAGGAAAAAGAAAAAGCTTTTCCATTTGTTTTTCTCTGTTGTCTCTTCCACAGTTCTGAAAAAAAAAAACAAACAAACAACAAACCAGGCTAAAAGAAGCATATTCCTGCATAATGTAAATGCAGATTTCTTCAATAACCTTAACTTTGGCAATAACAGGTCATTCTTTGGATGAGGCTTTCTAGAGAACAGATAGTAACAATAACATCTGCTGCTTGTCTGTGCTAGCTGGAAATTCAATTCGTGCATCTGATTCTATTCCCAATAGAAATTTTTAAAATGGCATATCCATGCAAGTGTTTGAGAAAGCTAAATCTCATATGACTCATTCCTCTTCCTGTCAAAATAGATTAATAGTCCTGTTTATCCACACAGAACATGCAGCATTATCAGTAGGAGATGGGCTTTCCCACACAACTCAGGCAGTGAGCAGTGAGATACAGATCTAAATGCAGAACATTAGATTACCACCAGCTATGTTCATTTATTCCTTCATGACTAGACTGGAAGATGCTGGTCTGCTACTGTAGTAGTTGGGTAGCCTTCAACTAGCCCACTTTGTGCTTCTCTCAGATCTGGATAATAAGGACAGATGACTCAGATGAAGGGTTAGCAGCCCTCTAAAAGTCGAGTAGCAGAGCTTGATTTATGCAAGAAATCCTGGACATTTGTAGTAATAGAATGGAAAAGCCTTCTAGTTCCTGTAGCTTGTTGTAGTCTCTGGGAAAATGGATTTCAAAGTGGATATTTCTCCAGAAACCTTGGGAGAGTCTCTAATTCTTTAGTAGAGAGGAAAAGCATTTCAGCATTTGAAAAGAGCAATTGCTTTCCCACTCTGAGAAAAGGGGTCTTAAATGTCTGCTTTCAGGAGAAAATTCTGAATTCCACATCCTAAATGCACATGGAAAAATTGATACCTATATAACTATAGAATACGAAAAAGTCTAGGATTGTATGCAGAAAGTTTGCATGGATTTCCATGATAATGGACTTCTGGATTCAACTTAACCATAGAAAAGTCAAGTGTTGGAACACCATGCACCAGGACAGGCTGGGGGTCGAACTGCTGAAGAGCAGCTCTGCAGAGAGAGAGCTGGGCGTCCTCGTTGATAATAAACTAACCATGAGCCAGTAATGTGCCCCTGTGGCCAAGAAGGCCAATGACATCCTGGGATGCATCAAGAAGAGTGTAGCCAGCAGGTCAAAGGAGGTTGTTCTCCCCCTCTATTCTGGAGTCCTGTGTTCAGTTCTGGGCTACTCAGCTCAAGAGGGAAAGGGAACTGCTGGAGAGAGTCTAGAGCAGGGCCACCAAGATGATCAAGGGACTGGAACATCTTTCTTATGAGGAAAGGTTGCAGGATCTGGGGCTGTTTAGTCTAGAGGAGACTGAGGGGGGGAATCTCATTAATATTTACAAATATCTATGATTCTATCTGCTTTCAAAACAAACAATGAACTAACAGACAAGCAAAGAGTACAATACAGAAATGTCAAGTAATTGGTCAGATTTTTTTGCTACACTCCAAGTAAACTGTTTCATGATCCTGTGCCTATTTTCAATCTGCACATGAGAGTGCAAACAAAACACAATCTCCCTTGCCCTCAATTTCTTGTTCAAAAGACAAAACCAGTGCAACCAACAACCCAAACTGTGAGTTATGTGAAATAAAGGGCATTTTCCACCATGCTCTTGCCTTTGTCCTCATCAGCTTGTTTAACGTGCTGTGGTTTGATGAGAAAAAAATGGGTATTTTAGTTCTAAACTGCAAAGAGATACTTAAAAATGAACATACCTTTCACATCGCAACTCATGCTTTGTAGTTTCCTCTTCTTGTCTTATACAAGGGTTTTTTTAAATAAATTATTTAATTCAAGGCTTGTTTAATGTTACAAACAGAAAGCTTTAGAAAAGCCCACACATTTGGGCTACAAAAGTCCCATACTTCATATGCAGAATTATGACTATTATGTCTGAAAAAATTATGATGAAAAGTGTCTAAGAGCAACTAAGGCTAGGTGAGGAAGCCCATAGAAAGCTACATGTAACTCTGACATAGTTGTGAGCATTACTCTCTTCCACCTTGAATTCCAAAATCCTATTTAGAAATGTTAGGTACAAGTAACACTAGTGCTGGTCTAGGCCTGACTGGGTGTCTTGTGCCTACCACTTTCTTCTATCACTCCCCCTCCTAAACCAAACAGGGGAGAGAGATATAATGAAGGGCTCTCTGGTCGAGATACACACTCAGCATTTATCATCACAGGCAAAATAGACTCAACTTGGGGACAAATGGTATAATTTAGTAACAAATAATCAAAACAGAACAGGGAAACATGAAATAAACCGTAGATTTTAAAACACCTTTCTGCCCTCTCTTCATTCTCAGTTTCTAACTCCTCCCCACAAGAAGCGCAAGGGGGTGGGGAATAGGAGTTACAGTCAGTTCATCACAGATGAACTCTGCCACTGCTTCCTTTCAGTGGGAGGACTCCTTATCCTTCCCTTGCTCTGGTGTGGGGCCCTTTCCACAGGAGACAGTCTTCCATGAACTTTTCCAACATAAGTCTTTCCCACAGACAAATTGATCCAGTGTGAGTACCCCATGGGGTCACAAGTCTTGCCAGCAAACTTGGTCTGGCGTGGGCTCCTCTGTCTACAGGTTCCCAGGTCCTGCCAGGAACTTGCTCCAGCGTGGGCATCCCATACGGTCATGGCCTTCTTTAGGCATCCCATACTGTCATGGCCTTCTTTAGGCATCCATCAACTACAGTGTGGGGTCTTCCACAGGATGCAGGTAGACCTTTGGTCCCCTGTGGACCACCATGGGCTGCAGAGGCAAGGCCTGACTCATCATGGGTTGTACCACAGGTCACAGAGGAGCCTTTTTTCCAGTGTCTGGGCACCTCCTCTCCCTCCTTCTCCCATCAATCTTGGAGTCTCTAGACGTGTTGTGCTCACATTCTCACTCTCTTCTGCTACTGCAGTTTAGTATCTGAGCAACAACATCTTCCCCTTCTCAAATATTAGTGTCCAGTGACAGGAATAGGGGTAATGGACAAAAGCTGGAACAAAAAAAGTTCAAACACAAAAAGTTCCACTAAAGGAGAAACTTCTTTCCTGTAAGGGTGAGGGAGCCCTGGCACAGGCTGCCCAGAGAGGGTGTGAAATCTCCTTCTCTGAAGGTTTTCAAAGCCTGTGTGGATACATTCATGTGTGACCTGATCTAGATGGACCTTCTTGAGCAAGGGGTTGGACTAGATGATCTTTAGAGGTTCCTTCCAACTCCTACCATTCTGTGATTCTGTGAAATATGTTAATCACAGAGGTGTTACCTCCATCGCTAATTGGCAATTTGCTCCGCCTTGATCAGCAGTGAGTCAATCTTAGAGCCAGCTAACACTAGCTGGGGAAACAGGGCAAGCTTCTAGCAGCTCCTTATTTAAAGAAGCCACTACCGTAGCCTCCTGCTACCAAAGCCTGGCCACACAAACCCATATATTTGCTGGGTACATCAGTAAACACAGTTACAAAAGCTACAATAAATACAACAGGAATGAATATTCATTACATGGTGCAAACCTTGTTTAATTGGATATGAGTGTGCTTCAAGCAAAAAGAGAAGTTTCTGCATTCTTTTGGGCTGGTAACAATGCTCAGGTGGCCCTATAGTCAGCTACTAAAAAAGCTACTAAAAAAATGTAATCTAATTCTGAAATTGTACTCTTAAAGGCATTTAATCATGAGCATATTAAAAATCTTGGCTTTTTTTTACATCAATAAAAAATGAGATCATTTTACTTTTGAAAGTGGAAATAGGGAAATGGTTCCCAGTTCACATGATTCAGATTATTGAAAACAGACACCTACAGAAAGTGATTCATGTGACTACTTTAAGCATGTACCTTTGAAGAAGAGTTATACTTGAGATGTAGCTGTTTGTGTCTGTTATTATAAAGCACTAGCTACAAATTAGGCTATTTACCTCTAGAGTTATGTGAGTTCACATAATCCTAGCAATGTCTTGTGCAACTTCTACAGCAATTTTAATCTTTTCAAAAAGAAAAAAAGCTTGAAAATCCTTCCTTAGGTCTTTCAATTTGATGAAGATAGCCTATGACTGACTTTCACTCTGGCTCAAACCATTTTGATCTTGCTTACTCTTTCACTTGTAAGAAATGGGAAGCAGCTGTATGTTGGGAAAACACTTTCCAAGCAACTGGACTCACAAATATTTGCATTCCCTAGCAGTGGCAGCACATCCCAGAAAGCTGGACTGATGCTGCTCTTGAATCAAAGTGTGAGAGGCAGAAGATAGTGTTGATTAGAAAGTCCCTTCCTAGCAGCTGCTGCTGCATCCTCCTCCCAGCCTCCTCTGCCAGTCCCTCCTACCTGTCCCTGCCCCTTGGTGTGAAAGCAACAGCTTAACTCTGGATCTAGTAGCAAAGGACTTGATGCCAACTCCTTCCTAGGACTCTCTGAGGCATCTATCTGCCCAAAGAAGAAACTGGAGTAGATGTTGAGCGTGGGAAGCTTGGATTGGGCTGCTGCTCAAGTGATGATGAAGCAGGTAGAGTCAAGAGTGTTCGAGAAAGAAACTCTAGATCTATCCTTTAACTATCTTGATCTTTTTTTTCCATTTCCACCCTATTACTTCTCATCTCCATAACTTTTTTGTTTTAGATGCTATGGTATAAGTGTGCATTATTTTCATGCATAATTCAGAGCTTTAAATTCTGCCTACATGTGATGGCACAACCAGAATTTTATTTCAGCAGAAGAACTCTCAATGTCATTATGAAGCTGGAGACTGAAGTAAAGGGTTCACAATGATAGGAGAAATGTAAAAACTATATCTATCTTCAAAAAAGGCCTGAAAGGGCACTATAGTTGTCAGCTTTTCCGTAGGCAAATGGAAAATTATGGAGTAAATCTTCATGAAAGCCATTTACAGGCACATGAAAGCCAAGAAAGTGATTAGCAACAGACAGCATACATTTAACATGACCAAATCATAAATTCCTACACCTTTAGCAAAGCAATCCTGAATAACAGGAATGTCACACATGTAGAACTTGGCAGGCTGGAGGAAGGTGCTAGCAGAAACCGTGTGAAGTTCAATAAAGACAAATGGAAATTTGTGGACCTGGTGCAGAAAAACCCTGCCCAGGATGAGGACTGACCAATAAGGGAGCTACTCTGCAGGAAAAGATCGGGCATTCTCAGTGCACGGGCTGAACATGGCTAGTTAAGACAATGAGTCCTAATGAAGTACTGGGCTACATTGGCATGTGTATCCAGCAGATTGAGGGAAACAATTATCCTCCTCTCTTATAAAACTCACTGGACTTGCATCCAGTTTTCTAGGTTGGAAAAGGCCTTTAATGATGATCTCAAGCCCAGCTGATGACTAACACTGTCAAGTCCACAGCTAAGCCACCTCCCTAAGCACCACACCTACATGCCTTTTAAATAGCTCCAGGGATGGTGCCTCAACCACTTCCCTGGGCAGCCTGGTCCAATGCTTGACAGACATTTCAGTGGAGAAATTTTTCCCAATTTCCAATCTAAACCTCCCCAGGCACAACTTGAGACCATTTCCCATTCTCCTACTGCTTGTTATTTAGGAGAATATGTCCCCTCAACCTCCTCTCCTCCATTCTAAACAATCTCAGTTCCCTCAGCTGTTTCTCATCAGACTTGTGCTCCAGACTCTTCAACAGCTTTATTGCCTTTCTTTGGACACACTCCAGCACCTCAGTGTCCCTCTTGTGAGGGGCTGAAAACTGAGCATGGCAGTCAAGGTGCAGCCACATCAGCGCCCAGTACAGAGGGACAATCACTTCCTTGGTCCTGCTGGCCACAAGAATTCTGATACAGGCCAGGACAGCACTGGCCTTCTTGGCCATCTGATGGTTTATGTTCAGATGTCTGTTGACCAAAATCCCCAGATCCCTTTCCTCCAGGCAGCTCTCCAGCCACTGTACCCCAACCCTGTAGGACGGCATGGGGTTGTTTTGGCCCAAGAGCAGCACCTGGCACTTGGCCTTGGTGGAATGTCATACAAGTGGCCTTGGCCCATTGATCCAACTTGTCCAAGTCCCTCTGAAGAGCCTTCCTGCCTTCAGGCAAATCAGCACTTCCAGGCAACTTGCTGTCCTCTGCAAACGGTCTGAGGGTGCACTTAATCCTCTCGTCCAGATCATCAATAAAGATGTTAAGCAGAACAGGCCTTAACACTGAGCACTGGGGAACACCACTGGTGACCAGCCAGTGACTGTTCCATTCCCCACCTCTGGTTAAAAGGATATCGTGTGATATATGAAAACATTCTGCAGGATCCGAGCTTGTTCACACTGGAGAAAAGAAGGCTCAAGAGGATCCAACTGCTGTCTTTGGCTTCAGTACTACATTTAAGCAAAGATCAAGTCAGACTCCTCTCAGAGGTATACGACAGGCAAGAAGTAATCAACAGAAATTGCTGCAAAATAAATTCTGACTACATATCAGGAAAAGAAACACAACTCAGTCTTTCACAATAAGGGTGGTTAAGTGCTGAATAGATGCCCAAGTGACTACACAATCTCCATCCTTCCAGATTTCCAGAATTCTCCTGGGACAAGGCCATGATCAACTTGATCCAATTTCAGCATGAACAGGGGGCTAAATTAAATGGTTCCTTCAAACATGAATTTGCCTTTAGTTCTATGGTTTTAAATTATAGAGACATGCTCTTTTAAGCTCTTCTGCACAAAACAACTGCTCATTAGCCAAGATTCTGTAACAGCACTGATTTAACTTCAGCAACTCCTGCAAGTAAGAATTGTGTTAAACCTGTTTTTATACAGCTGGACTTGAAAATTTCGATTGTGGTCAAGATGTTCACAGGGGTTGCTCAGTCTTCTGAAGATTTAAAATTGTTGCTCATCTCAAATTCATATGACACTTAGTAAGACATTAATGCTCTTCACTATGAAGAGAGTACTATATCGGACAAGGTAATCTTCAAAGAAACAAAACAGTTTACAAAACAGCTATTTGCAAAATTAAATTACAAAGAGTTTTAATAGATAAAAAAAAGGTAAAAATTACTATTAAAATGCAATAGAATTTGACTCATAGCATTCTGCAATGATATTCCTTTGGGAACAATACTCTTATTGCCATATGATTTGTAGTTTACAGTCTGTTGGAAGTCTTTGCAGAGGAAAAGAAAAGCACTTTACTCTTCTATACTTTATTAGCAAAAACATCAATGGGTACATAGCCTAGCAGGAAACTTTTACAATACTACCAAGTGATTTGCAATCATGCTTTTGATTAATAAGAAAGTACATACCTTAGGAAGTGTCACAGGTTTCAACAGGGGTGTACTAATTACCTGATCACAAAACTAGATTCCATAAAGGAATTGCATGTCTGTGTGATAACATTACTACTTTCCTTTAGTTCAGTGACTCAGTGCACTCCTACACTCAAGTGATAAATGAAAATGAATATTCAGACAGGCCCTTCCTTCTGATCTTTGTGTCAGCGCTGCAGATAGTTCTGTCATTTTCTAGCTTGCTCTTCAGCTCCACCTTTTGTTTACTCTCTTCAGCTCTATTTCATGGGAGTAGTTATACTGCAACCTGCATGTGTGCAAAGGACTTGTATCACCCGAGTCTTTTGGCAGTCTGTACGTCTCATCAGTGTAAGACTTCTCCCTGTAGTTGCCTGAGGACACAAGTAAATGTTTTAAAAAACATTATAGCCTTAGACAGGCTCTGACACTTCTGAAAATTTTAACAAACTTATTTTCTGAAATCGTCATGCACACCACATTTATTAGTTTTGTAAATATGTCACAACTGGGCACAGAGGTAATGTTTCTGGAAAAATAACTGGAATCTAAATCTTCTTAAATTTTTAACATAGGTTATCCAGACTGCTTATAGAAGTGCATGTCTCCATTGTAGGAAACAAAAGTTGCTAAGATCAGCTGCCGCAAGTTGCATTGAAGTCAGATACTTCAATCAATCAGTGTGGATATTCTTAATACTCCAGTATTTTTATATACTTACTTCTGTGTATTGGACACACTGGGCAGGGGAAGTCATTCTCAGTCATTAGTAGTGGCTCCAGCTGGACAGCACAACCACCTATTGCAGAAGTGGCCTCTCAGCATTCTGCTACACAAACGCATATGTTGGAGATGTCAACAACTTCCAATCTCACAAAAAGTGTGACAGATATGGTCAGGATATGATCAAAAGGGACCATATCCAGAGCATGCAATAAGAGGCATATACCAGTTCCTATGTTTCTTTGAAGCCATATATGGTATCCAGTGATATTATTAGTATTATATTCAGTTCAAAGTGACTCTTGCAACTTGTCAGAATGGTATTTTCATAATAGAAATCTGTCAGTGGAGGTTAGGTACTGAATGCCTAAGGATATGGCACAAGAGCACACAAGTATCTGAAGATGCAGGAACAGGGAAGGAGGGCAGTGTGGTATCAACTATTTCCATACTGCCTAGTGAGCATGCTTTTGGTGCATGCTACCACTTTATCTGTGCCTAGACCATTTGGCACAGGTTACTGGACAGACAGGATGGTCAAAGACTGGTTGGCACAGCCATAACTGTAATGAGTTCTTTGCTATCAAGGAAGCAATGGGGCTGTCAGTAGCCTAGTGCTCAGTTTTGCACCCTGGCACTCTTATCAATATAAATGCAGTCAATATTCATGCTAAAGCATGAGATCTAACAGATAACTCTTTACCTGTTAATGAAATTGTTATTTCTGTAGTTATTTCTGCCATGGAAACATGTTGCTTCTGTGAAAAGATCAATGTCACAGTTTTTCTCTTGACAAACTGCAATTGCAAGGCTGGGAAACAGCAGTAACCATGTGCAAAGTTCAGCATCTCATCTTCTTTAAACCTTTGACTCACACATTGGCATTTGCACAGTTACACTCCTCACTACTTATCAGAGGACAAATATCACTGCTTGTAATTTCTAAACATCAAAGATACAACAGAGAGCTATGAAGTGTTAGTATTATGCCAGACTGCACACATGCATCCTGAACAGATTTATCTGTAAGACAGTTTTATCATTTATGAAACTAATGGATTGAAATCCAGTTACTCACTTCAGATTACTTTCGTTGGATCATGTGCATAACTCTTAGACTTTACACTTTTGAAATCTATTGCTCATATCGTGTGAACTGGTTTGTGCTATTTCATTCACCTAAAAGAAAACAGGTACTTTTCCAATTCTCTTTTCTGTATGGACAATCCTAGTTAATTTTCATTCTATGATTGATGTATCTTTGAAAAGTATGATTTATTTCTGTGTTTGTTTTTAAATTAGCATTGTTCAAAGGACTGTAAAAGATGACATAGGCATGAAAACTGCTGAATCATCCCAAAGAGTTATTTTTTAATAGAAATTCATCAAGGCATTAAATCATGTGTAACATAAAATGTACATACACAATGACATTAAAAGAATGTCAAATTTTCTGAACAAGATCTGAATAGGTTGCTCATATCATGAGACATATATAGTCCTTTCCCACCAATCTGCATTTCAGAAATATTTCAGGGTTTTTTTCAATACACATAGCACCAAAGAAACATACCTGGTTTAATGATAAATGAATAATTTGTTGAGGTTTCCTGAAAGTTTTGAAAAAGCATGTCTAGAAAATGTGAATTGTTTGCATACCTCCTAATAAATAGCTTCAATTTATGGAATTCATGTTTCAATGACAAGATTGGAAGTAGTACTAGAATTGCCTAGTTTGATTAGCTGTGAAGATTTCCTCTTGTATTTGTAATTTTTTTTCCGGGCAGTGTGGTGGAGTGGAGGGGAGTGGTCTGAGGGAGAAACATGGGATAAGACTACACAAGAACCACTTATTACAAAACAGCAAGCATGCTTTTTAAAATCCATTTTTGAACAAGAAAGATATTCTAGTCATAATTCTTGTTCTTCCAGTGTCGGTTTGCTAGTGTTTGGGAAGAACAGGACAAAAGCAATACTTTAATTATCTCTTCATTATCAAACATAAAGGTTAAATTTAACCATTTCATTGTCAGAAAGCCCACAGGATATACTCTGCTGCTAAGATAACATTGACTAAATAACTTGAATTTTTTACACACTCAAATTTTTTTGGTACTTGATTTTCCAGTCTTATAAAAATATATGATTGCAACTATTATAATATTATTTTAATTTATTTACAAATATAAAATATGTTATTTCATGCTCTAGATTATTATTTTAGGAAGTTAAAGTGAGGTATATCTCAAAATGGCAACCTCCTTCTACAAAATACAAGGCAGATTAGAGATCTGCAGTAATTTGGGGAGGACAAAGCAAGATTAAGGTTTCTATATGGGAAAGTCATTGGAAAACAGTAATTTTGGTTCTGGATAAGGCATTTTTGTACAGAAACAGATAATTTTTCTTTTTAAAAAGTTAATCAAGGCCTTTGCCTACCTATCCTACTAGTTGCACTGCACTATCTAACCAAGGACAGAAATGCCAAAGACAAGTAGAGAGCACATTCCTAGCTGAAAGCTTGATCAAAGGTGCAAACTTAGGTAATACAACTCAGTTATAAGAGTGTGAACTGTGAACACAGATTGGTTGGCTCATTCACCAGAAGGCTATGCTGCCATTCAGTGAGATCTTGACTGGCCTGAGACTTGGGCAGAGAGGAATCTCATGAAGTTCAACAAGGACAAGTGCAGAGTCTTGCATATGGGGAGGAAAAAAATCTCAATACACCAGGACAGGCTGGGAATTGACTGGCTGAAGAGCAGCTCTGCAGAGAGAGACTTGGGAGTACTGGTTGGTAATAAACTAACCATGAGCCAGCAATGTGCCCTCATGGCCAAGAAGGCCAATGGCATCCTGGAATGCAACAAGAAGAGTGTGGCCAGCAGGTCAAGGGAGATTCTGCTCTTTCTCTGTTCTGCCCTGGTGAGGCCTCATTTGGAGTTCTGTGTCCAGTTCTGTGCTCCCCAGCTCAAGAGGGTCAGGGAACTTTGAAAGAAGTATGGGGCAATACTTTTTTTCTGAAGTTTCTAGTGAGGGGTAATGGACAAAAGCTGGAACACAAAAAGTTCTACTTAAACTTAAGGAAAAACTTTTCTGTGAGGGTGAGAGAGCCCTGGCACAGGCTGCCCAGGGAGGTTGTGGAGTCTCTTTCTCTGGAGGTTTTAATAATCTGCCTGCACACATTCCTGTGCAACTTGATCTAGGGGTACCTACTTGAGCAGGTGGATAGGACTAGATGATCTCTAGAGGTCTCTTCTAACCGCTACCATTCCATGTTTATGTAGATCTTTGGAGGTTTTGTTTTTTTTAAATGTAGCTGACCATTCAGTTAAAGGACTATTACAGTGGAAAGCAGGTTTCAGAAAACTTCAGTAAATGGAAGATTTATAAATACCGTTTGGTTTTTTTTTTTCCAATGGAAAGAATGAATAAGTAATGAAAGAACAGAGGTTCTGGTTATGAAATTATGTAAACTATCAGGGAACAAAAGTCACTAATATAATGTTCATTTGGGTGAAAACTGAAATTCTGGAGGACTGAGGTTATGTGTTTGTGAACAACCCAATCACAGCTTCATAAAAGTAGTAAGACTATATAATCAGAACTCTCATCACTACCCCTATATCTGATTCATCAGAAAAGAAGAATAAATATTAAGAGGTAGATTCCAGTAGGAACTGAAATCTTGACTGCTGGACTCTTCAGTAAAGTACAGCAGGGTTAGACCCAAGACTCATGATGTAGAAGTAAGTTACCACAAATCCTTCAGTCAGCGTGTGAACCTCTTTGTCTCCATGTAGAAAATACCCAATGGTCTCCTGTGCAAATTCCACTCTACTCTTACAGGCCCCCTGCAGCTGCGAAGGTATGAAAAGAAGTCCCAGTTGTGAGTGGTCTCCACCAGTCCCATACCAGTACATGCTCCACAAATGAAAATATTTTTACACTTTCAGTAAATGTAAGCACTGAGCAAGTTCCTTGGAATATAAGGTAGGCAAGTAACAGCTTTGCTGGTAAATACATGCTGTGCCTTTCTTAGTTGTACCCCTCATTTGTCAGACTTTGTTATATTCAGAAATACTAGGACTTGATTTCTTGTTGTATGTTAAGTCTTTTAGCATAAAGCTACAGCTGGATGTCAAAGTGGTAGAAGACCTTTGAGTTCTAGTTAAATATTGAACCAAGGGATGACTCATACAAATTTTCCCATGATTGCTTGTAAAATAATCCTGGAATAAGCTCTGTTAAACGACAAAGATATTTCAACAGCAGCTACCACACTCCTTTTATCTGGAACAAATTGATTTGTTCTAGTAGTTGTTAATACATCATTAATGTGATTAATAGGCTATGATTTCTTTTGATGCAAAAGACTTGTGAACTGTAGCAAAACATGCTCATCACACTTACACTGCTATGACAATAGAAAGATGTCACCAAAGTTTGATACATAAGAGACCACTGTTATCTCAAGGTGCTACCAAACATTAATATACATACCTAAAAAGAGGCATCTAAGAGTGGTCGTTCAGAGCACATCTGTAGAGATAGCATAGGCAGAAGGTACCAGGGCTGTTTTTCAACATAACCTGGATTGACCAAATGTTGGTTTCAGACTACAATCTTAACCATAAGTACTAATGGTTAAAGACTGTCCTTTATTGTTCAGTATTTTCCTCTTTACCTAACAGCATTTTCGTCTCATGCTATCTTTCCTTGCTTCCTAAAATTTATTTATTCCATACTATCCTCATGTTGTTTATCAGGAGGAACGTTTCCTTCGTTCTAGCTGTAACCATAAATTAAGTCATTAACTGGTGCACAGCATGACTGGGTCTGCATACTAAATTGCTTCTGCATTGTATTAAACAGTGGAAACTAAAACATTCAGTAAGATCTAAACGTGATTGCTAACAGCATGACAAAAAGTGGACAAAGTTATTTCTGTTTATATGTAGACAACAGAATGAAAATGAAAAGTTACGGTTTTATAATCAGAATTCCCTATATTACAGGATAAAAATGCAAGTACATTGATAATTTATTAATATATATTACAATGAATTGAACACTGAACAGTTGGAAAAACAGAGCAAAGGTTTATTTGTTTCATCTAAGTGATACATTAAACTAAAGCAGACAAAACAAACAGTCTGCGAAATGCTGACAGTGAGTCTAGAATTAACTACAACTGCAAATAGGGACAATTTTGTTAGGGGTGAATCACTAATAAAAAATATCATTCAGTTAATGATAACAGGAAGATCACTTTTGAGATCAGTGGAAACTGATCTGACATTAACTGTTGTGCAAAATTTCAGCTGATCAGAGCCTCACATCTCTCTATCTTAAAGCCATTGAGGCAGCATTAAAATTCTGGGGGGAAAAAAGAACACAGAAATGAAATTGTCAATAAAAGCCTCTGAAAGTTTAACAAAGAGAGTTGAATACAGTAACATTAAATTAAATTAAGAAATTACATTTCGGAGTGCAGGATACGGTGAGGAATGTATTAGCTTTCCAGTATTAGCTCCTGAATACAGAAGATTCTTTAAAACACTGCCCAGTCATCCAGAAGACTATGTTTCCCAGAAAAATTACAAAATAAATCTAAATGAAGTGCCAGAAATTGGGTACAAAGGTTGGATTTCTCATTTTACTAACTGAAGGATCCTTGTTGGAAATAAGGACAGCAAAATACACTAATCTGTTAAGTGCAAGGTGGGGAGAGAAGGAACAGATGAGAGAATGAAAAGCAGATGGGAAAGGAACTGGTTTGTTGAGATGAGGACATTTGATGTATTCATAAGAGGATCAAATTAGGTGTGGGCAGAAAAACAACTCTGAAAGAGCTCTCCCAAAAGCTACCTGACAGATTATGGATTACTTACTGTAACAGAGGTGCTCATAAAGTTCAAGGATACCTCAAATCCTTTCATTGATCAAACTGAACTGAGGTATGGTCATTAACACAGTGTCATTCCTTAATGGTTACGGATGCATGCAGGACTTCACTGATGGAAAAACACAATAAGTTGTCAGTTATCTAAATTATATAGCAAGATTTACAGATCCTGCTCAAGACTTCATCACTTAGAAAAGTATTGGTTGCTCAGCATTTTATTATCTTCTGTGGATTAGCTTTCACATATTTGTCCTAATGGGATCTCTAAGTAGCAGTGACAGAAATTTTCCAGATAGCTCAAGCTGCCAAAGACTGACAGTTCTCGAGTACTCCTCCTGGCTCTCTGAGCCTGCTTTTCTCTTCTAACCAACCTGAGCTTCATGCTGTGAATGAGGCAAAATTGCAAAGTGCATTTAAATCTGACTTTTGTATATTTAGCACTCCAAAGTATTTCACTGATCTAATTTAAGTTCTAACTGCAATAATTTATGCTCTGTGCTAAGTTCCCCAACTGACAGATGAACAGAACAAGCAAGAGTGCAGCAAAATTGGAAACAGAATCACACACTCCCCAGACAATTTTTCAGAATATACCTCACATGCTCTTGTTAACAGCTGTGTCCCAGTCTGGTGTTTTATAAACAACTTCTGTAGCCAATTATTCAGAAGCAAGTAACAATGCTTTTTAGCATTTTCTTTTTCATTGCAGCGAATAAACTTAACATACTGGACAATTAGATATTAGGCAATATACTGGGAGAAAGATTCACTAATAGTGCAGCAAGAGCAATTAAGGATCATGAGGGATACGAGCAACTAGAACTGAGAGCACTTCAGTATGTTTGTTTGCTGAAGGACATCAGGAGCTCCAGCTCTGCTAGATGGCTTCCAGACCTCAACTGGTTTGGAGGTATTCTCTCTTACCCTCTCTTCCTAGATTTTCAGTTCACATATAACTAGTTCTTGGTTGTATCTGTTCAGTTCAAAAATGTCATAAAACCAGTTAAAAACTGGAAAAAAACAGGTTGAAGTTGTCCAACCCAAAACATATATAAGGAGATAATTCCTTTTCTCTCATGGAAAATGAAGTGTCATCTAGCAGTGCCCAACAAAGCAGCTGACAAAATATTTGAGGAAAGGATGCCTTGCTGTCCTCAGGCATTTTTTTTAACTACTTAGAAGTCTTCAGTATCACAAGTACATAAAATACTAAATGATGTAAAATCCAGACCTACACTGTGCAAGTCATTATCTCTCCAGAATTCTCTTGATGTAAATTGGCATATACTCTTCCATTTTCACAGTCCAGGCCTTCACTTCGGTTAACAAATTTCTTACAAATCTGAGGAGCGCCTTTCCAAAGCCAGGGAAGAGATGTAAAATGGGCAAAGGTAACACTACTGCATGTGATGCACATACAGCAGTGTCTCAACTTCCGGAGTGTACCACCAGAGAAATATGGCAGAGCACAGTGAAATCCATGGAGGATGCATTATTCACGACTGATTTTTCATGCTGACCGCTTATATAAAAAAAAGCAGTCACAATCAGCAACAACAACAAAAGTAAAACCTAATCTGGGCAGTATATTCCAAAGTCTAAGAGCCATCTCTGGTATACCAAGACAAACTATCAAAAAGGAAACAGCTGATGAAAAACTGGCCTTCTTACAAAAGCTGTAGATGAAACATTCCTTACTGAGTCCAGTCATTCTCTGACCTATATGTTATCTTAAAATGTTGGCATAGCCACACTATCTGAATTCTTCAGTAGACAACATCCTTAGCTGAATACAACCTGAACAGTCCCCATGTGCAGTCTGCTTCCGTGGTGCTTCTTTTGTCCACACACTACATGCATCACTACATGACCAGTAGCAACTAAGAATTGCTTCTCTTTGTGACATTAGATTCCATCTGTCTTCACCTGTTCATAAGAGGTCCAAAAGCTGCCAAAATTAAGCCTTTTTGTATTCTTCACAGTGAACTACTACATAGTAATGACACTTTGCTAAGGTCTTATTCTTACTCCAATCCATCTCGAAGAGATTAATCACAAAATGGTAGAGAATACTCTTGTTAATCACACTTTTCCTTTCAACATGCATATCTGCACTCACAAAATGTTATGATTGATAGAGCCCCTCTGATCCACAACAAATACAGTCATATTCTTAAGATAAATTATCTTTTATCAGTGACCAAGCCTCACCATTTATCCTATTACCTGCTTTTCAGTTTTTTTTAAATTTAAATTTAAATTTCATTTTTTATGTTGCACCATTAAATATCTCACACACCACATTCAGTAAGGTCAATGAGTTGGCTACATGGTGACCATGGTCCATAACTCCAGGCGGGGTGCATGTAATGAGGCTAAGGACAAGTCCAAGTGACAGTGTGCCCTGTAGAGCAGTGCCCTGTAGTTTGATTTTATGACAAATGCTGTTGACATTCAACATTTGCACTTGTTGACTTTGATAATGTCTTCTATTGATATTGTTGTGTAAAAAAATAAACACTTGCTAGCACATGATACATAACCCAGATGTACCTTGTCCTTGATTAATTTTCTGAACAGCAGCTCAATTCTCTTCCATGGGTTTGAGAAATAGATATCTAACAATTTAACTAAAAGCATATTAGTTTCTTCAGGACACACATAGACCCCACATTTAATAACCTGATGGTTGAAATACATAACCAGAAGACCAAGGAGCATAGGCCAGGAGCTCTCATGACATGGAGGACTTTCTTATGGAGGACTTATGCAATTGCTTAGGAGTTCTAAGACCATTAACATCAGCATTACCATCAGTAAAAAAATGTTGACAACTGAACATTTCACAGCTAAAGCAGTTGGGGAAAAAAAAAAGCCTACTGATGAAGAATTTCAAATCACTTTTGGCATGTAATATTGACAGAATATTTCATTTGAATCTACAATGCATTTGAGCCATGAGAGGCATGAACACATCAGTACAAATATTCTCCCAAAATCACAACATTTCAAACCACAATTACATCCTGGTGTTGAGGGAATTTGTTTTTCCAACTGATTTTCTACACACATCAGGGTCCTAAGGGCACCAGCAGGCCTTATAGCCCATCCCAGAACCCACCAGGGCCTCCTCCATCTCTGACCATGGTCTAGGAATTCACTTCACCCAGCTCAGAGGCACCAGCCCATGCTCTTGTGCTCCTATGTAGCAGTGTACCTCACTAGTTAACATCCTCGCCCAGCCTCAGACTTTCATTCTAACCAGGGTAAGGGCTGATGCCTGGGACTGGGGCTGCTTGGCTCACTAGCTGACTGCTGGACTGGGGCCTGGCTGCCAGATCCCTGCTCTGCCATCCTGTGGAGCTGCCATGACAAGCTGCGTGTTACCATGACAATTTAAATGCAAACACATTATTTGCTTTTCAGACAGAGGATTTCTTTGAATTATTTAGACTACAATAGCATGCACAGAAAACTGAAAAAAAACCCTGCAGTTGAATTGTGTTTTCACACTACTGTAAGCATAGCAATTATTATCTGCAGCTTATAAACATATGACTAAATAGGTACTAGAAATTCAGATGAAGTAATGACTGGTAAAATATCACTGCCCCAAAATAAATCTGATATGACTCAGAACAGAATTATATGGCATAGCCTCCCTTTAATAGTATCTCTAATATGTGAGAATTTTCCCCATGTTTTTCTACTCAGTGATACATTTTTATCTGATGGATAACTTCTATTAAGCACCTTAGGCTTGCTCAATGTTATCTGCCCATTTACTGTTGTTCAGACAGAAAGCAACACTGTAAAGATAGGGCCAAGTTACACTAAAAAGGTGAAAGCTGGTATTCAAAGCAGCATACCACTTATGCACATGTGAAAAAAACCAAAAATTTGACTGTCTTAGTCATGAGACAATTAGGTGATAACTGATGGATAGCTTGGGAAGAATATATGTTATCTGAAGAGAGAATGTCTATATGGACAGCTGCTTAAAGATGTTTGATAGAGTGATTTTGAGCTTGTAAGTGAATCAGGCTCCAGAGCCTTGGTTAATCATGATAGGACTCCTTTGGTCTGACTTATATCAACTATGGCAATGGTATTGCTCAACAAGCACAGAGACCAGAAAAGATCTTAAATGCAACATTTAACAAAGACTGAGTGAATGGCACTAATGGCCATGCATGTTTAGCATGTGAGCAGGGTTAATAACTCATTAGGTAATGTGTCATACAGACACAAGAGGTAAGACTGATAAACAAATCTTAGCAATTAGGAAACAACAAACTTCCTAAACTTCTCCATGGTTACTGAACTAAGGCTGCTACAGAGATGGTTGGACAGGTTATACTGTCAGACTTTTACATGTTCCTTTCCACATTAGATTGTAAAACAGTCTGAATGATGAATCTGAAGGCAAGTATTACATCTGGGCAAAGTAGGATATGTGGCTTCTGGGAGAGGTGCAATTGGAAGCAGGCAGCTGTAAAGTGCAGGAAGAAAAACTGAAAATAGTATATTGGGTTAGGTTGTCAAGTCCCATACTTTGTTTTGAACATGAGCCCAAACAGATTCTTAAAAGTGAATAACAAAGTACCATAAGTAGATAGCAAGACATTTGAAAAGTGTTCACCCAAACTCTAACTACTTGCAGCTCAGGGATCCTTCAGCCAGGTGTATTTAATAGTTTTCAGAGAACCTCTCTCCCATGATCTTGTCTTGTCTACCTTAAGTCTTCTGTCACTCACAACAAATCCCTGTGGTAAGAGGCTCCTCAGGTCACCAGAATGGTATATGAAGCCTCATCATCACCATCACCATCATCATCATCATCATCATCATCTCTCAAACCTGGCTTCTATTAACTTAATTTGAGGGCTTACACTCCTGTACACACAAAAAAATCCCAGCAGTAAATTATTTTGCATCATTTCCAAGCTAATTTCACACAATACACCTTTATTCTATGTTCTGTAAGTGTTCTGTTGTGGGCTGGATGGTCTTTGCTTTAATGAGTAATTCCTGGAATGTAGGCCATCTCATACCCTCATCAACTTTTTCATATTCTTCATTGTATTTTTGCTACTTGTACTAGATTAGATTTTTTTAGATGAGGAAGGGGGTACAGTCATTTATAAAATGGCTACTAATTATGTTCATCTAGCTTCTTTCTTCTCTTTTTAACTCCTTAAAGGCCTTTGTTTTCATTCAATGGTAATTTCTTTAGGACTCTGTGGTAAGAGAGCTCAAAGAACATCTCTTTAAGGTGTGAGCCGACTAGACCAACCAAACCTTGCTACCTGTTGCTCAAAGTCCCTAATGCCTCTAGATCACTACTCCTCTCCACACATTTATCCAAGTATCCAGAAATCATTCTTTATTACACTTTCCTACTAATTTGACCATTACAGAGACCAGGCGTAACAGATTTTACTTCCTTCAAATCTCCCATACAAAGTTCCCTTAGATCTCTCTAAGTGCTGAAGTGGAGGGATTTTTAAACATTTCAGTTAACTAGCTCAGAGATTTCATGCTTGAACAGAACTTTTCTAAGTCCTGGTTAAATAGCCTGCTCCAGGCAATCTCTTGTAGTTTGATTTCTATCTGTTCCACAATTTCTTCCACTAACATTTCACTCTGAGTAAAATAATGATGAATTTTCCATGAAAGAATTTCAGCATATAAACTTTTGAAATTAATGTGCATTGAACAGAAACCTCCTTTAGTTTTTCTGATAGATGTTTGCCTTCTCTGAGTGCTCTTTTCACATGGTGGTATCTATTAAACCAGCATAGAAGATTACTTGCTCCTGATGCCTTTAAAAAAAGGTTTTTATGTTGTACTTGAGGTCTGGGTTCTACCTTTTGCTACTTGTTCTTCCAGCTTTCTTGTTTGTTTTATTATATTTTGCATTTAACTTGCAAATATTTGAACTTTCTGAAAGACATATTTTTACTTTAATAACACTTTTCCCTTATATTAATACTTAGTTATGTCAGCATCTTTTTGTATCTTCCAAGTGGTATGTATTTATTTCTTGGGTAAATAGTATGGATTCACTCCGTACCTCTGCTATGTTGTCCATAAATATCAGCCAGAAACATCCAAAACTACATAGTTGGCCATCCAAGAGATAAAAAAATGATTCTGCATTCTGTCAATCTGCTCATTTTCTCAGCTTAGTGAAGACAGAAATATTTCAAATGTCATTTTAATTTCCTTCTAAACACTCCAAACTTTCTGTAAACTGTAATCTCAAAAATTTTGCATCTTAAAGATATTTCTTCTCTTTCATTATCGAGGTCTCAAATCCCTAAACAAACTTGTGTATCTGCAGCTTAGTTGTCTGTAGGTGACTAATGATTGTGCAATAAAGTGATACAAAAGCTGAGCTTCAGGGAGGGAAAGAGGTCAAACGTAACAACCAGTCTCCAACTCGTCCTTCATCTCCCAACTGCTTGTAAAGCTAATACAAGAGATTTGATTTTTCTGTAAAGCAGAAGCGTGTAAGATGACAAGACTTCATATGACATGCTACAAAATATGGAACTTTCTTGATTTAGGAACCTAACTATTAAAGAACAAAGGCTGGAAATTGCATCTTTCCTGTTCTATAGAGTCTGATATTCAGACTCTTAAATCTTGTTTAGCTATTGAGGACTAGTGTGGTGGTTTAGCCCAATATCCACCCAGACATAATAGTACTCCCCCTCCTAAACTGGACAGGAGAGAGAGAGAGGAATATAATAAACTGCTTGTGAGTTGAGATAAGGACGGAGACATCACTCGGTAATTAATGTCATGGGCAAAACAGACTCAGGGAGAAAAAGAGTTGATTTATTAAAGAAGCAATAAAAGCAGGGAGACGAGAAATAAAACCGTCTTCAAACACCTCCCCCCACCCCTCCACTTCCTGGGACTCCCTTTCTTTCCCCCACAGCGGCGCAGGGGATGAGGAATGGGGTTTGCAGTCAGTTCATTACAGATGGACTTTGCTGCTGCTGCTTCTCAG